>VHKM01000995.1:0-292733 GCA_007210695.1 Neogobius melanostomus
TAAGAATTGAGGAACCTGACCTCAAATTTCACATTTTTAGGAACTCTGTGAAGAAGTGGCTTTTGACAATCAAACATGTGAAACACAACATGGTCTAAAGTCACAACCACTGATACATTGTCTTGCTGTGTGGAAGATTGTGTGTTGTGTGGTAATTGTTCCCTTTCTGATTTTTTAGTTTAAAAAATTTTACCTAATTCCTTGCATTTTAAACTTATAGTGTTTTGTTAATTCCTTCATTCACTCGTCCTTTTTGTTTCTGTGATAGTGTTTTGCTGTATGTTGGTGCCTGTTTATATGTCCTATTCTACCTTCTGACACAACCTGCCATGGGAACTTTACGGAATGAAAATTAGCCTATAGGCTAACTCCGCCACATTTACAATGTTAAAAACACATTTGATTAATGTGCAACTGTCCCCAATTCAAAATAAAGAATTAACAGTGAGAGGCAGAAGAAGCTTGAACGAAAACCAAGTTCAATGTATTCCAGTGTCGGACCGGATCACCTCCCTGTGCTTGGTTAATGCATGCCTGTCAAGAACTTTGTGTATCTGGGATCCGTAGTGACAGACAAGGGCACGCTAAACCAGAGATCATCCGCAGAAGAGCCTGCTGCATCAGCTCTGCAGTCTTCTGGAAACCACTCTGGGCGGCACCAGACCATCTCACGCAAGACGGAGCCTCTCAGAGTACAGCCCTCAGTACTCTCCATCCTGCAATATGGCTCAGAGAACTTGCCTTTAAACAAGACTCGGGCTACAAGAATAATGGATTTGATAGCAGGGCTCTCAGAACCATCCGAGAACACATGTGTCCACAGGTTTCCAACGAGGTGCTTGAGAGGCCGCACTTCTAGCCCAGGGCATCCGCTGGCTGCCAACGTCGCACCTGCGGTTTCGGGCCATGTTCTCCCGTCCCCCCCTCCTCACCATCCGACTAGAGCCATCCCAGTTTGACCCGCGGGCCGCAGCTGGAACGACCACGAGGCAAACCCCGCACCCAATGGCTCGAAGGCATTCGAGTGTGTGTAGATGTAGCTATTACTTTGCAATTCAACAATTATTGGCTCACAGGAGTGTGACCTGACATAAATGTGCGAGTTCTACATACCATATTTTTTTCCAATTCTGCAATGATGTTTTATAATTAAAGCTTTTAAAGAAAATAAAGTGTGTGTCTTCTGTTAGCATATTGAACAAACCCAAAAGAAGACATGAAAAAGTAGCCACATTGTGTGGAACATCAAATCTGATTAATGTTTTATTACATTAATTGGCTGTAGTTATTTACATTTTCAAAGGATTTCTCATTGGAAGGCCGATAACGTAATAACCAGTCCAATAACGTAATAACTTATTAACGTTATCCGGCTCACCACTGTTATTACGTTATCGCGCCCGTTATTCGTATCGCTTATTACATTTGAAACTGGTCCAAATTATTACGTTATGGGGTCGTTATTACGTTATCGGCCGTTATTACGTTATGCGTTCCACATGCCTCAACTGGTAGATGTGTTTGGATGAAAAAGAAAGTTGACAAATATCTAAAGTCTGGGGTTGCAAACTATCCCTCATTTCATTCAGCTTTTATACCTGAAGTGAAATACAATTAATATGACATGTATTGCAGCTCAAAACATACACGACTTTCAATAAACAATATTAAAATTTTTTCAAACATTAGGAGAGTGAAAGATAGCAAGGTTGAAGCCAAGCTTTCTGCAATTCCCTGCCCCTGAAGAGGACCAGGAGGCATCTTGTGAACGTCCAGGAATCCCTGATGTTGATTTGAATATTATGCACACTGACTGGAACTTTCCAGCACCAGTTTGCGTTCAATGTGGAGTAGAGGTTCGCTCGGCCGGAAAATCAAGCCGACCTGAGCCGTGGCCAAAGCCCGACCCGGCCCGAGCATACTTTGAATTGTCGGCCCAGCCCGAAACAAACCCGACGTAAATGATTTATTTAAGGCCTCGGATAGGAGCACTGTGCAGTGCTTTCAGCAGCAGCACCATGTGTGGGAGGTACGCGGCTTATGCGCACGGCACAACGTGCACGCAGCAGTAGCGACATACCCTGGGTCCTGGGCAGCAGAATTGTGCGGGGGCGTGGGGGCATGGTTACGTCGCGAGCCGCAGCTCAATTTTCTCTCTGTCCTCTTGTCGTCCTCTCTTCCTCCTCCGCCTGCGTTGTTCATACACATGCGCGCATTTACAAAGCTACTTTTTACGGCCATACAGGAATCCAACTGCTTATTTATCCCTGTAAATGAAACACTGTCCGAGAGAAGAAGTGAATAGCAATGTTCACTGTGGCGCACCAGTAATCAAAGCCTGACATGCTGCTTAAACAATGACACACCAGCCAGCACTGCGCCCCCCCCTGCCACCACCTTCTGAGTAAACACATTTTTTGTATCAATAGACTAAGCCTACAATATAGATTTTTAGATATAGATTTTTTACCGTACGTGGGGAGCTGAAAATTTCCGCCTTACCGGATGGGGGAGGATATCGAGAACTGATCTGTTGCGCTTTGAAAGAATAGCAAGGACTTGGAGATGGCCAAGGCTGAGCTGGGCTTCCCGCCTGTGCCACTCCGTCGGGAAAGCTTTGGAGGCATATACAAGCCATCGGATGAGGAGGAGGCGCACTGCTACGTGGATTTGAGGGCTGCCTTGCTTGCAAAGTCAACATTAATCCTCAGAAACATACAGACAGCGTTTCGTTCCCCCTACTTCCCGCAGGGAGAGACGCCGACCGAGACCCTACCATCGCCTGAAGGGCCTTTACGGCGGTTGGTCGTCCGGAACACTCAGCAAGGATGCAAATCGGGGAGATCATCCACCTGGAGCAATACTCTGGCGTCCTACTCCGACGTCCGCACCTGGGTCAAGGAGCAGAACCCAAGGATGGCCTGACTGCCACAAACTGGCGTTGGCAGCACCGAACGCACGTCCGAGGAGGACCTCCACGCTTCCACCACTCAAGGTCGGAGGGCCTCGCAGTCCTGGTCCGGCCAAGGTCCAACAGAGAAAGACAAGCTATGACTCACGAGGTACACCCAGCCGGCCGCAAAACCAGCCAGCAACCGGTAAGCCTTTGTTGCTATTACTGTCAGCAACAGGGACATAAAGCCTCAAGTGTGTCACTCGAAGGGACAAGGCTCACTGGTGCTTGCTATGCACCTTGGACAGAGGGTACTGTTTACTAACCAGGGCTTAAAGAGCATACATTGAGAACTGTGACTGTGAATGGCCAACAGGTGACCGAACTGTTGGATAGTGGCAGTTTTACCTCTTTGGTGAAGAAGCACTTGGTGCTGTAAACTGTATTGATTAATTGGAAAAAACTGACATTGTTTTTGTGTCCATGGGGATAGTAATGCGTATCGAAAGCTGGAAGTGACTGTGGTGGTTTGATGTCAATCGACTTTAATCGACTGTTGCGGTGGTGGAAAATGTACCTGTTGACTGGTTTTGGGGCACGACTTAACCCTGTGCTCGCTGAGCCTTTAAAAAAAAAAGACATGTTTGTGATTAAACTGGCAAATTTTTCATGTCTGTGGTAACTAGGTCCCAAAGCTAAAAAGGGTTTGGAACCCTGGCAAAACTTTGAATGATAGCTTTTTTTGAGGGGGCACCAAAGGGCCAAGAAAGTCCAAGCGCCAAAGGCGTTTTGAAAAAACAGCTAATGCAATGACAAGGTTTCCGGACAGCCTAAATGTTGAATGAAACTGTGGAATACCCAGAGAATATGCAGGTACAGAGGCAGGATGTGAACTTAAAACCTGTTTTGAAAAAAGCAAATGCTAAAGTCAACGCTAATGCTAATGCTAATGTTAACTGGCAAAGAACAGTTTATCAAGTGATATGAAGTTGTATGTCAATAGCAATGCCTCAAAAACGTCTGGTTGTCCACTTGCGCTCTTGTAGACAATTGGTAATGCATGTTGCCGCATACGTCCCTGGGCAGGGCATTTTGGCCGCACAAGACCTACTTACGTGTCAGTGCTCGTTTTATTGGCCCGGTTATGTACCATGACATCCGCACAATACGTCACCTGCAAATGACATCTCCAGGCCGCAAACGGATAGGGCACTTCTTCAAACCCTCCCAGTTAATCCCAACCCATTTGCAGGATAGCAATGGAGCATGTTGGCCCCTAGTCAAAAGCGGCACGGGGTCACAGTATCTCGTAGTCTGCGATTATGCCACCAGATACTACCCCTGAGGCGTTTCTTGTACGTACCATCACTGCTCCTGTGTTCTCCGTTGCCCTGTCCAGTTGTTCTCTTAGAGTTGGGATCCCAGATGAAATCCGACGGATCAAGGACTAATTTTCACCCTCGCTGTTTGCAGCGTTTCACAAGCATTGGGGATCACCGCTTGTAACTACCCCTTAATCATCCTCAGACGGATGGCCTCGTCGAAAGGTTCAAAGACGCTGAAAGAGGATGCCTTCAGAAGTTTTGTTTGAGTGACACCCGGGAGGGACCTGGGAACAGATTGGTTTGCCATTCGTTCTCTTGCCTACCAGGAGGTACCAACAGGCTTTCTGATTTTCGCCCTTCGAGCTCTGTACGGTGGGAATGTGCAAGGACTTGGATTTGCTGGTAAAGCATGGCCTGATCGGAAACGCCAAGGCCAGTGAGCGGGGTGTTATCCAGTAACGTGCTGCAATGAGGGATCGCTTGTCCAGGTACCGTCCGAGGCTGAGGAGAACCTGAAGGAGGCTTCATAAAGAAGCAAAGACCTGGTAGACCAGCAGGCCAGGCGAAAGAGACTTCCAGCCAGGCCAGAAAGTCCTCTATCTGCTTCCCTCCTCCAGCAGTAAGTTGTTGGCCAAGTGGCAGGCATACACATCACCAGACGGATGGGAACTGTTAACCAGGGTGCATCAAACCGATAAGACAGAGGCCCAAGCAACGCTACCAGGAAGTAAATCCCTCAACTACTCCGGATACGGAGATCCTGGTGAGGAAGGGGATGTGGAAAGGAAGAGGAGGACCCTGGTGTGCCGGTAAGTGACCAAAGCCCGAACTCCGTCGCTCACCTCTCGTTGGTCAGCGGCGCCCAGAGATCTTCCAGGAGAATCATTCTCTTCATCTCACGGAACCTGGCAGGACCACCCTATTGAGCATGTGATCGGCGAAAGGACCCGGCAACCCTGTCCACCAACGCCTACCGCGTTCCCCAGCAACTGGTGGCCACAACTCCGGAAGGAGGTGGATCGATGCAGAACTTGGAGTCGTGACCGTTAACCCAGAGTGGTGAGTCGGTCGTCCATTGTCTTCAAAAGGACGGGTCTCTGCGCATTTATGCCATTGATTTCGAAGCCAATGCCATCTCAGATTTGATGCGTATCCTATGCCGCGGATAGATGACTCCGGACCGCATGGTCTGCGACCTTCATACCACCACTCGTGGACCTGTGTAAAGGGCTATTGGCAGTGCCGCTGGAGCCCTCGCAGTAGACCTACAGCGTTCGGACACCAGCGCGGGCTGTTCCAGTTCACAGTGATGCCTTTCGGTCTCCGTGGCGCACCTGCAACCTTCCAGCGCCTTATGGACAGAGCTATTCAGGGCTGGAAGCGTTCCAAGTGCAGCTACCTGGACGTGGTGATTTTCAGTAGCTCCCTGGGAGGACCACATCCAGCACCTGAAGTATCATCCTGGGGAAGATTGAGGGTGCCGGGACTGACCTTGAAATGTCTCCCAAATGTGAGTGGCCCCACTAAACAATACCTGGGCTATCGGCTGGGAAAAGGAAGAGTACGACCCAGAATGATAAGGTAAGCTATCCAGAAGTTCCTCGTCCCGGACAAGAAGAGGTGCGATCCTTGGGCCTGGCTGGGTGGTATCGGAGTTTGTGCCGCAGATTTTGTCACGATTGCAGCCCCAACTCACCCTGACCATGAAAGACCAGCGTACCCAGTGACTTGGACTGCAGAGTGTGAAACTGCCTCGGCCATCTGGAAATCTCCCTGTTCCTCTCCGGTGTTGCCGCAGTCCTGAACTTTCAGGCGTCGCTTCCTTGGTGCAGTGGATGCCTCGGAGGTTAGGCTAGGGGCAGTCTTGCTCCGAGGCGGAGTCCGAGCGGAGCAGCCCGTGTTGTTAGACCTAGCCGCAAGTGTTTTGCCTTGAGAGACCAAGATACTCTGTGGTTGGAGAAAGGAATGGACTTGCATCAAATGGGGCTCTGGAAGAGCCTGAGGACTACCTCTTGGCAGAGAGTTTGACTGGAGATGGACATCGCGTTCACTGTGGACAACTCCATGAAGGACCCACAACAGCATGATGAAGCGTTGGTACTGCGCTGCAGCCCTTCAGGTTTGTGGTCCAGACACCGTCGGGAAGTCGAACTTGGGTGCCGATTAACCTTTCCCAGGTTGCCAATACTTGGTCAACCTCCGGAGGAGGTGGATGGTGTGATGGGTGACCCCGTCCAACGCCCGGGGAAACCTGCCGCCACCCACCAAGCCCACACGCACGCATCTACGCACACATCTATCACTCATGTTCCCGGTTCCCGTTCCCGTCCCCCTCCGTCTGCCTCCGCGTTAGCGAAACGGTTTAATCTTTCAAATATCCACCGCGGGGGTCTGGTGCACACTAGGCCGTCGCTGAACCATCTTCCTTCCATAGCTCTTGTACAACAAACATTTCCCCAACACTCCGTTCTGTCCTCTCTGTCCCCACGGCAACCCAAAAGCGCCTGCGTACTTACGGCATAATTGCGTCATGCGCGGGACGCCGGCAATGTACTCAATCCACACCCAACCCTTTTTTCATTAAACATAAAATAGTAGTAGTTTTGGGTAGGCAGTTTACAGGCTCAGGGACATACTAGTTTAGTTTTAAAAGGTTTATTTAATGTGTGTAATAAATTAAGTATGACTGTCAGATACTGTTAAAGTAGAAACAGTAGTTTTTGTGATGATTGGCTGAGGGGAGGGGCCAAGGGGTATAAAGAGGGGCGCCCCCTCTCGTGATCCAGTCTGTGTTGGTCTGCCTACAAGGAAGTAATTATGAGAGCCTGGTTGCCTCATTATTGTAAATATTGTGTATATTGTAATTACTGTTTTGTTGTTGTAGTGTACACCGTTTGGGTCGCATGTTTGGGAACGTCGTTTGTCCTTTGTAAAATAAAATGGTGTTATACACACATAGGACCTG
Organism: Neogobius melanostomus; assembly: GCA_007210695.1. Taxonomy (NCBI): domain Eukaryota; kingdom Metazoa; phylum Chordata; class Actinopteri; order Gobiiformes; family Gobiidae; genus Neogobius; species Neogobius melanostomus. The sequence continues at coordinate 7,184 of VHKM01000995.1, forward strand.
TTTGTGCCGTTATTAACACTATCGGCCATACGAGCCCTGCCACATGCCTCAATGGTAGATGTTTGGTAGGAAGAAGAAAGTTGACAAATATCCTTGAGAAGTCTGGGGTTGCAAACTATCCTCTCCATTTCCATTGCAGCTTTTATACCTGAAGTGAACAATACAATTAATATGACATGTAATTGCAGCTCAAAACATGACACGTATTTCAATAAACATATATTTAAATTTTTCAAACATTAGGAGAGTGAAAGATTACAAGGTTGAAGCCAAGCTTTCTGCAATTCCTGCCCCTGAAGAGGACCATGAAGGCATCTGGTGAAACGTCCAGGGAATCCCTGATGTTGATTTTGAATATGATGCACCACTGACTGGAACTTGTCCAGCACCAGTTCGCGTTCATGTGGAGTAGAGGTTCGCTCGGGCCCAAAAAATCAAGCCCGACCCGAGCCCGCGGGCCTAAAGCCCGGCCCGAGCCGAGCAATTAACTTGAATTGTCGGCCCGAGCCCGAAACAAACCCGACGTAAATGATTTATTTAAGGCTCGGATAGGAGCATCTGTGCAGTGCTTTCAGCAGCAGCACCATGTGTGGGAGGTACGCGGCTATGCGCACGGCACACGTGCACGCAGCAGTAGTGCACATACCTGGGTCCTGGGCAGGCCAGAGATGTGCGCGGCGTGGGGGCAGGTTACGTGCCCGAGCCGCAGCTCAATGTCTCTGTCTCCTCTTTGTCGTCTCTCTCTCCTCCTCCGCCTCGTTGTTCATAAACAACGCGCTGCATTTACAAAAGCTAGTTTTTACGCAGTAACAGGAACCAAACTGCTTATTTATCCACTGTAAATGAAACACTGTCCTGAGAGATAGAGTGAATAGCGATGTTCACTGTGGCGCCGCCAGTATCAAAGCCTCACCATGCTGCTTAAACATGACAACACAGCCAGCACGTGCGCCCGCCCCCCGACCACCTCCCTGAGTATAACCACATTTTGTATCCAATAGACTAAGCCTACAATATAGATTTTTATTAGATATATACTGACATTAATAAACAAAAAACAAAAACAAAAACAAAACAAAAAAAAAATATATATATACTGTATATTATATCAATCAATCAATCAATCAAACTTTATTTATAAAGCGCTTTTCATACAAAGGCATCACAAAGTGCTTTACAGATTACAACATTTAAATCAAGTATCCAGGCAAACATAATGTCCAAATAAGCGTCAGCAGTAGGTGGCGACGAGCGGCGCGGGTGTCCCCTGTCCTTAGACTCTCCAGCACGGCAAGGAAAAACTCAAAAACCCGGTGGGAGAAACGAGAAACCTCGGGGAGAACCACAGAAGCTGGAAAGATCCACTCCCATGGACGGACAGGCTATAGAGACCCAGGCCGATGGGATCCCCTCAGCAGAAGGGCCAGGATCGAGACCATCCAGTCCTTGTTGTCAATCCAGTAGGCAGGGTTCCTCCGTTCAGCCGGGTTCCTCCATTCGATCTAGACAGGCACTCCCAAGGGGAGTGGGACAGGAGACACCATGTGAATAGTAATGAACAGACTACAGATAAGATAAATATTGTATCATAATAAGACAAAGTTTGCAGTAAGAAGAAGAAGAGGATAGCGCTCAGTGTACCGTACTTCCCACAGCAGTGTTTCTCCTAAGGCAGCTTTTACTTCAGTTAGAGCTTTACCTAACTGACCTGATCATAAGCTAATTCAAAGAGGTACGTTTTGAGCCTAGTCTTAAATGTAGGGACTGTGTCTGCTTTTTAACGTGAGTTGGGAGTTTATTCCATAAAACCGGAGCTTGGTAGCTAAAGGCTCTTCCACCTACAGTGATTTTGGAGACCCGAAGAATCACTAGTAGCCCTGAGTTTTGAGAGCGGAGTGCTCTGGTTGGCTGATATGGAACGATAGTGTCTTGGAGATAAAGCGGAGCCATACCCTTTATGGCTTTAAATGTGAGGAGCAGGATTTTAAATTTGATTCTAAATTCAACAGGAAGCCAATGGAGAGACTTTAGCACAGGTGTAATGTGTTCTCTTCTTTTTGTACGCGTTAACAATCTTGCAGCTGCATTTTGAACTAATTGAAAACTTTTTAAGGAACTTTTAGGACACGCTGCTAGCAGGGAGTTACAGTTGTCCAGCCTTGATGAAACAAAGGCATGAATACGTTTTTCTGCATCACTCTTAGGTAGGATATTTCGTATTTTAGCAATGTTGCGCAGGTGAAAGAACGCAATTTTACAAGCCTGGTTTATATGTGTTTTAAAAGAGAGGTCTTGGTCAAACAGAATTCCAAGGTTTTTTACTGTAGAGCTCGTCGATACACTAACATTATCCAGGGAGATGATCTGCTGAGATAAAGACTCTCTCAGTTTTTGAGGACCTAATATAATAACCTTGGTTTTATCAGGGTTAAGGAGGAGGTAATTTACAGTCATCCAGGTGTTAATGGATTTTACGCAGGAACTAAGCGTATCTAATTTATCTGTCTGACCTGGTTTCATTGATAAGTACAGCTGTGTGTCGTCCGCGTAGCAGTGGAAATTTATATTGTGATTTCGGATTATGTTACCTAGTGGAAGCATGTACAATATAAACTTTGGAACACGGTGAGGACTGTTGGTTTACATTAACAAATTGGTGCCTATCAGATAAGTAAGATTTAAACCAAGAGAGGGCTGTTCCCCTAATGCCTACGTCAGTTTCTAACCTCTGCAGGAGAATATTGTGGTCGATTGTGTCAAAGGCGGCACTAAGGTCTAACAGAACTAGGATTGAAGCTAATCCGGCGTCAGCTGCTAATAACAGGTCGTTGGTAACTTTGACTAAGGCGGTCTCTGTGCTATGATAAGTTCTGAATCCTGACTGAAATTTTTCAAATAAACTATTGTCCTGTAGGTGGCTGCAAAGCTGCTTAGCCACTACTTTTTCAAGGACTTTTGAAATGAAAGGCAAATTAGGCCTATAGTTTGCTAAAATATCAGGATCGAGATTGGGTTTTTTCAAAAGTGGTTTGATAACAGCATATTTAAAGGACTTTGGCACATACCCATTTTCTAAAGACGAGTTAATTATTTTCAATATGGTATCTGAGATTTCAGGAGTAATTTCTTTGAGGAGTTTAATTGGGATTGGATCTAGAAGACAAGTTGACGGTTTTGAAGACATAATGATTGATAATACCTCAGCCTCATCTACAGTTATGAACCTGTCTAAAACTTCAAAAGGAGACAATGATTCTACAGCTGGATTTAGATTAGAACAAGACAAGGGAAGCTTATCATTTATTTTATTTCTAATGGTTGTGATTTTATCATTAAAGAATTTAAGGAAGTCATCGCAGCTAAGGGTATCAGGAATGGAAGGCACTACTGCGCTGTGACTGTTTGTTAGCCGGCTACCGTGTTAAAAAGAAACCTAGGGTTATTTTTATTTACTTCAATTAATGAAGAGTAGTAATTAGTTTTTGCTTTCTCATGGCTTGCTTATAGGCGAGTAGGCTATTTTTCCAAGATCTAAGAGATTGCTCAGTGCTAGAATTGCGCCATAACCGTTCTAATTTGCAAGTCTTTTGCTTAAGCGCGCGTGTTTCTGCATTATACCAGGGAGTGACGTACCTAGGCCGAACAACTTTCTGTTTCAGTGGGGCCGCAACATCAAGGGCGGTTTTTAGTGTGCACTGTCGACAAACTGATCACTTTCATTTAAATCAATAAGCGAGCTATTCTCTATAGACATAGTATTAAAGACTGGCTGGATCATTTCTTTAAATTTTAACACAGCTTTTTCAGATAGTGTACGTTTTAATTGAATTTTATCATGTGGATTAGTATAATCTTCGATTAGGAACTTGAATGTAATTAGAAAATGGTCAGAAAGCGCGGGATTCTGAGGGAGAATGTTTAGGTCGCTAATTTCAATCCCATATGTTAAAACCAGATCAAGAGTGTGTTTATGACAGTGAGTAGGTTGATTCACATTTTGTGTAAAGCCAACCCCATCTAGTAGGGCACTAAATGCCTTGCTCAGACAATCACTATTATTATCAACATGAATGTTAAAATCACCTACTATTATAATTTTATTCCAATCCAACACTATACTAGCTAAAAACTCAGAAAACTCTGCTAAGAAGTTTGAATAGGGTCCAGGAGGTCGATAAATAATAGCAAGTAGTAAAGCTTTTTGATTTTTCCATTTGGGACAGGTAAGAGACAGTGTTAGACTTTCAAACGAATTAAACTTTAGGTTATTTTTGGGATTTAGAACAAGATTAGAGTGTGATATCACTGCAACCCCACCACCTCGGCCTGTGGTTCTAGCAGCCTGAAAATTAACATAACTAGGAGGGGTAGATTCATTAAGCCTAACATAGTCATCCTGCTGAAGCCATGTTTCAGTCAGGGCGAGAAGGTCAAAGTTGTTATCGCAAATTAAGTCATTTACTAAAAAGGACTTTGATGAGATTGATCTAATATTCAACAACCCACATGTTATGTGCTTAGCACTTTGTTTATTGTTTTGTTTAATGTTAAGTTTACTCTTGGGTATTTGTATTAAGTTATTTGGTCGCATGCCAGCGTTTGTTTTGTGAGCTTTTAATGTTTTAGTGCTTGGTATACGGGGACTGACACAGTCTTTATTTGTTCTGGTATTTGTATTAAGTTATTTGGTCGCACGCCAGCGTTTGTTATGTGAGCTTTTGATATTTTAGTTTTTGGTTTACGGGGGACAGACACAGTCTTTATTTGTTCTGGAGAATCTACACACTTGATGATTTGTGACAATCCGGGAGCAGGGTCGGTGGTTACAGAGGAGTGTTCTACACTACTGCTCTGCGCCCGGGGCTCATATCTGGACCGTCCATTTGGGCCGCGACTAAGGCTATCGGCCATATTCGTAGATAAAAGGGATGCACCATCCAAATTTGGATGTATGCCATGGTTACACCCCGCCATTCCGACACACCGCTACTCCGACGTTGAGGTCTAATTGTCGGAGTGGCGGTGTTTCCATTTATTATCAAACGTCCCGGCACTCCGACATTTTTTCCCCCCTTTGTCGGAGTGGTGACACTTTTATCTTTTGTGCAACGTCCCGCCATTCCGACACAAAAGATAATTATCAAAAATACGTGGGCCTACTAGAATTAACTATATTTACGCTCACATCCACTCACACAAGACAAAAGATTTCGAAAATGAAGTGTCACGATCACAAGAGCCTATAGGACCAGATAATGCAGTGTTATTTTCTTTATGTCTCTACACGGTTCCCTCTCGCGGCTCCCGTGTTGTCTGGGCAGAAAACAAAACCCTGAGAATAGCTGATGCTGGAGGAGTCCGTACTCCATCACGCGGTGTACGGAGAGCCAAGTGCAGCGGCTCGTGCCACAGCGCTCCTAGCTCTCAGCACGTTTTTTTCTTCTGATGGCTGCACTCCAGCCATATGCACGTTAATTGGGAATCTTTTTACGAATGGAGCAACACATGCATTGCGTCCTCACTCCTCTCTCAGTGCCGCCGCCTGTCATGCGCTCATTACGCACTGTGCGTCGGCTGTCTGATGCTCCAAGAGGCACCACTGAGGCCGCTGTGATTGAATGATGTTGAACAGTATTTGTGCCGCTGTTTTATTAATGCAGTTGACATAAAAACGATCCATATTAAATGAGAACGATTAGGAAGAGCAGCAAAGGAAACATGCCAACATGTCCAGTGATCAGGGCTTATGGCACAATTACGCGGCACCACGGGTGGACCAGTGAACACCCACTTTTGTCCTTAGCCACCCGACGGTCCTTATCATTCAGTGTCTACTGCGCGGTCTGCACCTTTGTCTGCAGGACAGACGCGCACTGGCTGTCTCTGTGCAGACTGACGCATCGCTCTGCTCCAAAAACTCTACCAGTTCCTTGTGTCCCCGACCAGTAACCCCTTCCTGCACCCTCCGCTGTGACCGGCCCCAGAGAATACTATAGGCGGCTAACTTTGTGTTGGGGCATCATTATTGTTTTACATTTTGCCTGATGAATGAAGAGACCTGCACAATGCCTGTGCGTAAGTGTCCCCGATCGCAGGCAGCGTTGGCACGTGTTTCTTTTAGTCTACTCGTCTTCCTCATAACTGCAATAATAAAACAGTGGCACAAACACTGTTTTTTTTATTTAAAAAAGCTCTTCTTAATTCCATTCAGTCACCGTCGCCTCAGTGTGGGGACATTTTAAGGCAGACGCACAATGCGTAATGGGCAGCGGCATTGAGAGAGGAGTGAGGACGCAATATAGAATATAAATAAACAAAAATAATAATAAACAAAATGTGCTGCCGAGACGCAGGACGTAGATGTTGAACAACGAACACTGCGGCCGCGTTAACCGGTAGCATATCAGAAAGCAGTAAACAAAATATTTGGACGTTGTTTTAGCAGTATTTCCTCCCCATTTATTAGCCATTACACGTTTCAATATTTTCTATTGATTCCAATTGCGGGAAACACAATTAAACAACCATACGTTGTGTTTTTCCAAATGTACTTTGAGACAGAATAACCATGGATCGAAGGCTACATGCCTTTGATCATTTTTGTTTAGGTTAATATTATTAGTTTATTTATTTTTTCGTTTTTAGTCCAAATCAGAAATGCATAAAATTAAAGTTCAAGTTATAAAAATGCTAAGTTTGAGTGGGACAGTTTAATTATGAGTGGCGCATAAAGTAGGACATCAATGCACAATGACGCACGCGCCCTGAATAGAATAAAAATAATTAATATCTGAAAAAAGGTAAAAGCACAATCACATTTTACAACAAAAACAACTGACTTATATTTCTGTAAATGCGAGTCTAATGATGGGCTCCAGGTTATCTGGAGCGCTGTCCGTGGGGCGCGTCATATGCGTGTCCATTATGCGTAAAAGCTCAGTGCCCCACATACTGTACACACCCCCATGCGCGCTGCTTCGTGGAGAAGGACTTGTTTTGGACAGTGTTTTGAACGAAGGGGAGCGCGTGGCTTGGTCAGCGCTGTGAGCGGTGCATCCACTTTTCAGTCTCTTTAAAGCCTTGAGCGACAGCTCCAGTGTCTGAGTGTAAAACGCACACGTCGAACTTCAGCGCTTTGTTGTAAAATACAGACTAGCCCGCACCTGTCACTGCCTTTGCCCAAAACCATCTCACGGCACGAGCCAGAGGTACTGAGACATGCGCATAGATGGGCCGACAGCGGGGACTCTCTCAGAGCGGGGATGAACAGGGAAGGAGACGCTGAGCTGACTCCTCTAGCGCCATGAGGATCGTTAATACGCCTCTATCTTATCAGCTATTCTCACGAAATACGGGACAAAAGCCGAGGGCAAACAGATACGCTCAAAACGATTGTCGGAATAGCGGTACCAAAAAGTGTCGGAATGACGGTGTGTCGGATTGGCGGTGTGTCGGAATGACGGGGTGTCGGAATGGCGGTGTGTCGGAATGACGGGTCGACCCCGTATGCCATCCCTGCGCATGAGCTTGGGCTTTCCCCAAAAGGCGCTCCAATTATTGACATATCCAACATCATTTTGCTCGCACCATCTAGATTTGGGCAGAGGACCAGAGTATATTACGGTATCTGACATCGACTTAGCCAATTCACACACCGCGCCTACTTGCAATTTGAGAACCTCTGACTGTCTCCGCCGGACATCGTTACCACCCGCGTGGATCACGATCCGACGGAACCGCCTCCCTCCCTGCTTTAAGCGCCTAAGGTTACCTTCGATGTCACCAACTCTGGCCCCCGGATAACACCTAACCAAAGCTGCTGGGATCTTCACGTCCCTAACTATGGAGCTTCCAATCACCAGAGTATCAGGTTCAGCCGGTGTGGCGCTGAGGGGAGAAAACCTGTTCTGGACGTGAAGAGTTTGGTGCGCTACGGGTGTGCGCTTAGCACTTCCCCCTCCCCGAACAGTCACAAATCCGTCCTGGTCTTGTCCCGGCTGCACGGGACCCGCTGCGGGGCTAGCCTCAGCCTGACTAACCTCTCTAGCGCTGTTGGAGCGCACTGAGGTCCCTGCCACTATCTGACTGTAGCTAACACTAGCCTTCACTACATCTCCGGACAGCCGCTCCTCTAACTCGGACACCCTGGCCTCCAAAGCTACCACTACACTACACTTAACGCAACTACTCCTATCATCTGTGAAGGAGGCAGGGTTCTGACTCGACATACGGCAAACTGAGCAGGACAGCGCGAAAGAGGCAGAAGTAGACGGGGTAGCCATGGCTAAGCTAGCCAGAGAGCTAACGCGCTACGGAGAAGAGAGAAGGGATTTAATCCATGCAGAAGTGTTGGTTCAAGCGGAGGAAAAAAGTCTCCGTGGAGATAATGGGCCAAATTAGATCTACAATAAGCTAGAGTGGACTCTAAAGCTATGTTTAATACGTGGATTAACAATAGTAACACAGAGAGAGCTAAAAGCTTGGCTTGCCCACAACGAGCGTTTCAACACAGAATGTACTCACCGGATGTGACGACGATTAAGGGGACATATATATATATATATATATATATATATATATATATATATATAATACAAAAAAAAACTCGAAGCCCGACCCAAACCCGACTGTCATGCGTGAAATCTCGGCCCGGCCCGGCCCGAATGTCAGGTCGGGCTCGGGCCTAAAAGCTAACCTCTAATGTGGAGGGGACGAGACAACAGACCAGTAAAGATGATTTACAATGCTGGCCACCCAATCTTTCAAAGCATTACAGCCCGTCAACTGGGCAGCAGCCTGCAATTTTTTCTTGAGCCCTGAAATGAATAACATACTGTACATGTGAGCCTTGTCTCATTATAATAAAAAGTTAGTTGTTCACCTTTAGCAATGTGCCATATGTCGAAGAGATGTTCAATATCAGGATGTTTTTCACAGAGATACTTCTTTATGGACACGTGCCTATCAGTGATCAGAGTGTCAACAGCCACAAAGTTCTTGATCCGCTGCAAAGATCTCACCAATCCCTCTCCCTCCATATGGTAGCTGCATCCGACCTCGTTACTCTAAAAATAATGTTAATATCTAGCAGATAATGACTAAATAATAAAAAACTAAAATTGAAAACAAATTTTTCACACAATGTAATTTCATTATAAAACAAACTTTATCTGGCAATATTTGGTAAAGTATATGACAAAAAAAGGCTCCAGTAATAAAAGGAAGAACATTTTGTAAATGTTAAAATGTAAGTCTTATGTTTGTTTTCACATAAACAGACTGAAGCTACAGTATCTTAAAATGCAGTGTAGTCATTTTCTGATGTTTACCTGTACAGTCTGTATGTCAATAACAGCCTTCTTCCTCAGTTCCATCATGGTATAAGTCCCGTACTTGGCACAGTGTCCAGGCAAATCTGCTCGCCCATCTGCTCGACCACCACACACTATCTCTATCACTATCTTCTGTCTGCAAGGCACTGAGCATCCACATCTCCATAGCTGCATCACTGCTCCGTGTAGTACCTTCTGCTGATGGCGGAAGAAGGTTCAGAGAGAAAAAACTGCAGTTCCCATGTGCATGAGAATTCTTAACACTTTGGTGGGAGTAGCTCCTGCAAATAGAATGCCCGCAGAAAGCAGAATGTTGCCAACAGCTACTCTTCCAAAGTATGGTTGGCTGTTCCAGGGATTACAGTGACCACAGTCAACACATCTGAGGGACAGCTTCCCAGATAGCAAAATGACATTGTTTCAACATTGATTTAGGGTCAGATGGTTGACATTTGGTTGAGGTTGAAAAAAGAATGTTGATTCAATGCTTTATTACGGGTTCCAGATCAATAATTTAAAAAATAATGTTGAATCAACAGTTTTTTACAGATATAAATTCAACCATTGAAAGGCTAACGTTGAATCAACAGTTTTTTACAGACATAAAGTCAACCTTTGAAAGTGTAACGGTGATTCAATGTTGTTTCGACGTATGGGGTGAAAAGCCCGGGAAATTTGAACTAATTTCACGAGCGCCCTCCTTCTTACATTTTCGCATCTTGGCAGACACAGAGGAGCTGGAGAAAGACAAAACTGGTAAGTGTTCATACATTTTTAAAGTTTATTTGTCATCTTGGTTGTGATCAGTAAACTAAATGGCCACCGCACACTGTAGGCTATTTATTTGTCATTTGTTTATTATGAGCTGATGTGTATGCCAAGCTAACGTTACTAGCCTATAACTGTTTGCCACCAAAGAAAGCTTACATGTTCCACACATCCCAGTAACATAACGGGACATGATTCATGATTAATTCACGATCCCATAATAAACTAACCTGATAATAATATCAATAGTAAGTCAATACATTTGTTTGATCCTGCTCCCACAATGTCGCCATTAGTTTAGTTTGGATTCAGTTGGTAATTTTATGTAGGCTAACTGTAGGATTGTGACGCACTTTGACTTGCCTTGTGAATGAACTGTTCTACACAAATAATACATTTGCCTTTAGTCATGACTATAACTTATCCGACGGTTAAATGGGTGAATCATTATTTTAGTATTAAGGTGCTGACATGGTTAATAAAAGAGCAAACAGAGACAGTAACACAAATAAACAAATAAAATGATCCCCTAAATGTTTAGTTGCTCCAATTATTTTATTATCAACCATGATTACGAAACACTACCATTTTTATTTATTTATCGTAGGTGCAGCTGCTGAGGAAAGCTCCCAGGAACCAAAGAAATTGTTAAAAGGTAATCAACATCTGCATCTGCTCGACCTTCTCCCATCATTTCCTGATGCTGTTGCCAATGGAACTAAACACAAACTTTTTTCGCCGTTCTAATAATTTTGCCCACTGTCCATATTTTGCCATTTTGTCAACTGTAATTTGCACTTTTGTGTCTAAACCCTTGGATTTTAGATTTTTGGATTGTTATAATTATTACTATTTAAAAAATGTTTTATAGATAACATTTTGCTGCGAAAGGAATAAAGTTAAAATTAAAAATTAAAATTTATGACTGAATATTGATTGTAACAACTGATTTACAAACATTTTATACACGCTACAATTACCTCGATTAGCCTTCAGTATGATGGCCCTGTCAATTGTACTTTTATGAAACAAAGCATTGTACAGTGGTAACATCTTGAAAGCTACAAATTGAGGGAATTCACTGCACAAAAATTAAACATTCTTTACTCAATGTTGTGGATATTACTGTTTTATACTTTAATCTACCCCAATATATCACCTCATACAGAAATAAATATTAAGTAATGAGTGTACCATTTTTTTCTGGTGTTATTTGGCCACAAACTCAATCTCCTGCCTTTCCTCCATGTCTCATGCTCTCATGCTCTTCTGCTCCAAATGCTTTTAGTTTGTTTGATTTAATTTACTGCATATTCTTCACGGGGGCACTGGTTATGGGTTATACTATATTTATGGAAGCAAAGGCTGAAAAAGTTTTGGACTCTGTCAAGTAAATGCAGTATTAGGCTGTAATATCTGTCTTAGGACTGCAGGAGGCACTGTCACGCTAAAGGCACCAAAATAACGATTTAAATGGAGCATGCGCTGTAAAGTTTCGTAATGTAAATACCAGGGTAAACTTCGATAAAGTGGTGATTCTGAGTGCTATATGGATGCATAATGTACACAAACAGGAGGAAGTGGATTGTATGCCTCAGATTCATAGTTTGGACAGGTTATGCCTGTGGAAATGACTCAACATGATGACCGCGGTGAATGCTGTTTAGAGGCTGATTTATGTGGTGACGCGATAAGTAGCTCCAATAATCAAAATACAGTTTAAAAAAGGTTGAATATAGGTATATTTCTATAGTTTAATCAATGTTGAATCCATGTTTAAAAAACGTTTGAATTTCGACATCTATTCAACTCCTAATCAATATTATTTGCATGACATTGATTCCATGTCAGAAAAGATCAAAAATCAACGTTCTTCATATCTATCATCTAGCATATCGAGCGCTTTCAATCACAGTTCAACGTCATTTTTCAACATCTATTCAATCACAGGCCATAACACTATTTCAATGTTGAAACAATGTCATTTTGCTATCTGGGTTTAGCATGGTTCCCAACTCCTGTCTGGTCCATGCCACTCGTCTGCTTTCACAAGAAGGACAACTGCAAGAGACCAAAAGCTGAACAAGACAACATGCAAAATGTTTTATTCATCATTTTGCCAGAGCAAGGCCTAGTTCCCAAGCTCGACTGTGTGCGGGAGATTCCTTATATCCAGATAACAACGAAACATGACATCCAGATAATCTGCAATGAAATCACATATAAAAGAAAAATAAATTATACACAAACAAAACAACACACAAATATACAAAATTAATAAAACAATACAAATGAAAAGACCAAAATATTTTGTAAATAGAATGATGTTATCGAGAACATACATTGAACGAAATAAAATATCACAATGTTAATCCAATAATAATTAACTTTCATGAACAAACCCCAGCTATTTACCTTTTGTTTTGCTTCTGGGTTTGACAGCAATTGATACAGTTCTGGTTTGGGTCTGTCAGATGTCAACTTGGCAACTGGCATCACAGTTCTGAAGAAAAATGACAGATAAAATAACTGATGCCACAGAACTACCTTGAGCATGCAACTCCTCTATTATTTTTGAGGTCACCTGAGTATTAAATTTATCCACTTTAAACCACATATTTTGAATATTTCCAAACATACTTTTTTCTTTCATATTCTTCATTATTTTATATTATAGAAGGTTAATAAATAACACATGGTAAATGTTCTCAACTTATATCACACTTTTCCACTTACATTAGGCACTCAAAGCTTTTTACAGCAAGGATCCACTCAAACATTCACTCTCTCATTCATACACCAGTGTACGCAGACACTGGAGGCAAGTAGGGTGAAGTGTCTTGCCCAAGGACACAACAACAGTGTGCATTTTGCAGGAGCTGGGATTCGAACCCATGACCTTCCGATCACGAGACGACCCGCTCTACCACCTGCGCCACCGTCGCCCATACTGGCTGCGTACATTCCTCTGCAGCCTCAACAGCAAGAAGGTCATCATATTCAGCTATAGCGTCTGAAAGAACCTGGGAAATAAATATTACGCAATGTAAATATGGTAAATCTGTTTTAAAACAAAAAATAATAATAAACTAATCTAGAACTTATGTCAAGATCTGAGACTGATACTGGAAAAATAAAATCATATTGTAGGCAGACATTCAAGGAAAACAACAAAGCAAGTAAGACTTCATTACAATTCTTCTATGATTATCTGTGTAAGTTCTCAGTCGTACAGGAGTTGTCCATCTTCAAAGAAGGTACTTGAGTCATCTTCTGTACTTGGTAGTTGAGGTCTCCAAACGTTTCGCCTCTCATCCAAAAGGCTTCGTCAGTGAACAAGATTACACTCAGCACACAGCGTAGATAAACACCAGTTGGGAGGAGTTGGGGTTGGCCCGGCTCCTCCCCTCTAATCATAGCTACTCTCACCTGTGGGTAAACACCTTTGAAGTAGAGCGTCTGTAACGACCTGCTCCCCCCAGTATCGGTCAGTCCTGTCCTATTCATGGCTGATCATTGCTAATTACCTGCCTATTGTTCTTTTGTTAGCTGAGGTATCGTCTTCTTGGACTGGCCGTGTCCTGTTGGTTTTCCCCGAAGCAGATTGGAGTAAAAAGCAGAAAGATTAAATCTGAGTCCACCATTTCGGTTCATGGAGGGATTTTCTTTTGTGACAAAAATAGCTTCTTTTACTCCTCTTTCAAACCAACGTTCTTCTTTAGCTAAAATTTTGACCTCCCCGTCCTCAAAGGAGTGGTTGGAGGCTTTAAGGTGAAGGTGCACAGCCGACTGAGGGCCGCTTGTGCTTTCTCTTCGGTGTTGATAAAGTCTCTTCTGTAAGACTTGTTTGGTTTCTCCAATATAATGTTCTTTGCATTCTTCTTCTTTGCATCGAATAGAATACACCAAATTGCTTTGTTTGTGGCTAGGAGTTTTGTCTTTGGGATGAACTAATTTTTGTCTCAGTGTGTTCACAGGTTTGTGGGACACTTGTGGTACACTTGTGGTACACTTCTATGATTAATTATCATAGCAATGTATTGTTTCAGGTGAACACGTTTGGGGAAACTACCATATTATACGAGGGAACTGTCATCTGTCACTAAATACACTTAAATTATTGATCATTTTAGAAATACTGCTTAAAATATGTACCTGTATCTTCTGTCTCTTGTGGACACAAGATCTTACTGGGATAGAAGTCGAGCTTGTAGGAGTAGCGACGCTGACACGAACTGTCGGCTCTGTGGATATAAAAAGGTAGTTATTTGATAGCCCCCGACTAATGTGTGCTACTTTTGCAGACGGTTCCAATTTCTTCAGACTTAGTGGAGCCAGGAAGGTTGAAAGGCCACTGAGCTCGAGGGGAGTATGGGGAACATCCTGTTTAGATGGTCAGAAGAGGCTTTTATCTGTGTTTAACATATGGTTTCCAGATGTTCACATAAGCTATAGAATTCCCTTTGTGTGCAGAAATGCATGTGGGCTGTGCATCGAGGAGGCTGGGCCTAACTTTAGACATAGTGACTGTGCTGTAGAAAGTTCTTCGGACTTCTCTGAAATGCTTCACATGTATACTTCATCTGACTATCTGGAATAAATAACCTCTTTCTGATTTTTCCTCATTTTACAACGAGTGAATCCGGGAGCCAGAACGCCGCTTTTTAGTTGTTTTTACATTTTTATATTTTTATTCATAGCTCATTGACGCTGTCAGTGTTGCTCAGTCTAGCAGCACCACCGCCAGACGCTCTCACACCCCTGCGGAACACTGTAGGCACGGCTGTCCGCAACAACGCGCGTTTATGTTGAACTGAACAACCAAGTGATTCCTTTATCACGGGAGCGGAATCAAAACAATCCAGCTCAAAATGTTCCGAACAGAGTACAGGTTAGACACGGGTGCGTCTAACCTGTTTCACCCACTTCAGATGTAACTCTGGGTCTTTGGGAAACTTAAATAAACTGACACCGTCCTTGTGGGTATTTGAACAAAACCTTGCAACACAACGCGAAGGCATTGCGATCACTTTTCACAGTAAAAAAAAACAGAAAAACTTTGATAAAGTCCCCGTTGGAAAGCCGTTATCCGTTTTGTCAACAGACCGAGCGTGTTCTGTCGCTAACGTCACTTCCGGTGTCACCCTCGTTCGCTGCGCAGCGCTAGCTTTTGTTAAATGCTAGTCACCAGAGCGTTTTTTTGCTCTGTTGGGTTATGCAATGCGTGTTTGTAACTTTTACGTATTTTATTGGGTTCGGATTTCTTTATTATGTGTTATGTTTAAAAAAGGTCAGCTTCGTGTCATGAGGTCTTTAAGCAACTACCCATTTAGTATATTAGAAATATAGAAAAACTCTAAAACATCTACATAAAAGAGTAAACTTTTTTGGGGTTGAACTGTTCATTGTTGCATTTCCTCCTTATGGCGGCGCGGATCTCAGACACCGTGGCCTGAGGAAACTGGACAATCTGTTGAAACATGTAGCCTACAATAGGGGTTATGCGCTAACGACTTCCGCATTTCACTAAGTGAGTAATTCACTTCCGGTCACCGTGTGAATTAATAGGAGCAAGAAATTATCAGCAGCTAAAAACTCTGTTACATGTTTTACACATTGTAAGGCGGGTCAAATTAGCTTCACCAAATAGAGCTACAAATTCTTCGCTGCTCAAATGAGAGATTCCAGGAGGAAAAGTCACATATTTATGCTAACGCTTGCGGAGCCGTAGCTATCATTAAGCTAGCTTTAGCCGCGTCACCCAACGCACTTTATTTAAATTCATGCACTGCCCACGGACATGTATTTGCATCGTCTGTGATCACAAACAATGCACAAGAGCCAGTTTTAATAAAGTCTATTCAACAGAAGACTTCAAACTGACGCGTTATTGATTTAACCGGACTATTACGATGCTGTCCCAGATAGCAAGCCGATGTGGCCCACATCAGGCAAAGATGTGGCACATGTGGCAGTGGTGTGGCCCGTAGAAGCAGATGTGAACCAGATGTGGGCCATATAAAAAACAACCACCAATGGCCCACTTATGGCAAAACACGCATGGGCCACAAGTGGCAAAGATATGTCACTTTCGGTATTGATATCTCCAGATAAACCAGACGTCAACCAGATGTGGCCCATTTATAAATTATCAACTATGGCCCATTTATGGTAAAACCTATATGGGCCACTTATGGCAAAGATATGGCACTTCCGGTAATAATATTTCCAGATAAACCAGAAGTCAACCAGATGTGGCCCATTTATAAATTAGCAGCTATGGCCCATTCATGGCAAAACATACATGGGCCACTTATGGCAAAGATATGGCACTTCCGGTAATAATATCTCCAGATAAACCAGAAGTCAACCAGATGTGGCCCATTTATAAATGATCAACTATGGCCCATTTATGGCAAAACCTATATGGGCCACTTATGGCAAAGGTATGGCACTTCCTGCATGGTTAGACCTAGAATAACCAGAGGTGAACCAAATGGGGCCCACATACAAAATATGAAATATGGCCCAAACATGGCAAAACATGATATGGGCCACTTATGGCAAAGATATGTCACTTCCGGCATTGATATCTCCAGGTAAGCCAGAAGTCAACCAGATGTGGCCCATTTATAAATTAGCAGCTATGGCCCATTTATGGCAAAACATACATGGGCCACGTATGGCAAAGATATGGCACTTCCAGTAATAATATCTCCAGATAAAACAGAAGTCGACCAGATGTGGCCCATTTATAAATTATCAGCTATGGCCCATTTGTGGCAAAACCTATATGGGCCACTTATCGCAAAGGTATGGCACTTCCTGCATGGTTAGACCTAGAATAACCAGAGGTGAACCAAATGGGGCCCACATACAACATATCAAATATGGCCCAAACATAGCAAAACATGATATGGACCACTAGTGGCAAAGATATGTCACTTCCGGCATTGATATCTCCAGATATACCAGACGACAACCAAATGTGGCCCACTTATAAATGATCAACTATGGCCCATTTATGACAAAACAAACATGGGCCACTTATGGCAAAGACATGGAACTTTCAGTATATTTGTGCCCAGAAACCAGTGAACTAAAATGTAGCCCACATATAAAATATAGAAAATGGCCCAAAAACAGCAAACACATATATGGGCAACTAGTGGTAAAGATATTGCACATGCGGGCGGCATTTATAGATAAATCAGTAGTCAACCAAATGTGGCCTACTTAAACAACTATCAACTATGGCCCATTTAGGGCAAAGCATGGGCCACTTATGGCAAAGACATGGCACTTTCAGTTGCCCACAGAATAGTGGTGAACCAAAGGTACATACAAAATGAAATATGCCCCAAAAATGGAAAATGATTGCGGCCCTTTTATGGTACTTCCGGCAAATATATGTCCAGACCAGTCAACTAAATGTGGCCTACTTACAATATGATCAACGCCCATTTATGGAAAAATATATTTTCTGAAAGATAAATATATGACATTTTTATTTGTGGTTATTCTGACTTTGTCAGTGGATCCCCTACAGTGCCCCAGCGCCGTATGCTCGGGTTCGCCCCTGCTCAAAATAGTTGCATCCTCAGTCCCTGCCAGAGCAGCGCCTTGGGACATGATCAGTGGCATACGCAATATGCCTTGGATAGGTGCGCCAACAGGACGGGGCGCCAGTGATTTTGAACCAGTCTTTACAGTGAACGATATGAACGGTTTCGCGGAGGTGAATTACTTTTTTCTTTATTCCTCTTTGGGGGAGGGGCGTCACTTTAGTTGTGCTTATTTTGCGAAACAAAAGTCACTGCTGGAGTGGGGCGGAGGGAGGAGTGTAGGATTGGCAGAGGGACAGTTTGTGAACGCACGACCGCTAGACGTGAGCGCGGCTCTTGGGAAACGGCGCGCCCGAACGCTCCCAGCGCCAACACTGTCCTGGGCCATAGGAGAGAAAAAAGCGCGCGGGGTCCGTGAGTGACGAGGCGGCTACATGAGCCCCGTCACTCACATCCACCACCTGTTCGCTCAGCTCCACTCCACTCTTGGCCGCCTCCGAACGGCAGCGACATCACCGCCTATCCGCCCCAGTCATCTCCACCCCCCACGAGGAGCTCAAAGTGAACATAAGGCAACGAGTTTGAGAAATAAAAGTCCTAATGAAATAATAAACACGGTTACAGAGGAGATCGCGTTGAAGCAAAACTCCTCTTTCACTTAAGTTTATTTCTCCCCTCTTGCGCGAGGGCGATATATGCAGAGATAAAGTTATGCGAATGAGAGCAGCTTAATCGGGCCGTGGGATTGTTTGAAGAAGCATTGGCCGCGAAAAGGTGCTTACATAGGACCAAACACACTGGCGACGTATGGCACGACGCTTAACGCACGCGTGGAAAAATAGGATTGGTTCCATTTTGAGGAATGCGTCTTGTGCGTTGCCCCTGGCAACCTTCAATTAAACCTATGTCAAAACACGTCAAAAAGGCGCCCAGAAAACGTGCCCAGTGTCTGGGTCAGAAGCACTTTTCCGCGGCCGCTGCTTAAGCTCCAGTCCCCCGCCGTTTCATCCAGCGTCCTCGATCATGTTCCACGGCGTTGCTCTGGCCCGCACCTTCCCCGCCTCCATCGCGGCCGTCCCTGGCACCCTGACCCGCTGCCCACAACTGCACCTTTCTCCGGGTTGAGGTCTGTCTTCTTCCCCGTCAGGGCTGCCACTTTTTGTCTTCTTACCGCTCCAAGAGCAGGTGTGCTGAATGCGGATCACCGGGGTTTTACACAGTCACGTAACAGTGGTGGAAATAGGGATGTGCTATAAAAAATATAATAATAATAATAAACCAAACGCATGCAAACAGACAACTCGAAGTGAAAACATCATCCAGTGGCCTATTGGCTACAGCTGCTGCCGGGTCACGTACGTGTCCACCGGCATGCGGCCACGGAGAAGCTGCAGCTTGGAGGAATACAAATGCTGCTTATCTGTCCATCTGATATGACAGCGTTTATAGAAATCTCCTTGAAAAGTGTCGGCCAGTTTAATCGATGCAGTCATTGCAGCAGTCAGACAATATGGCCCGTACTTTCGTTGTTTCAGACGAATAAATGATAATTGATGACATACTGAAGCTCTGAGCCTTACTTTCAAATATTGTTTTTCTATTTTAGTACCAAATTGAAAACTCAAATTAAGCCATTTAGAGTGATTTTGTTTTATTAAATGAAAAATGCTCATAGCAGACCTTTTTTCGTTTTTGATTTCAATTTGAAAAATGATTGAACAAATCATACACAGACCCTTCAAACTGACATGTGAAAGTAAATTACAAATTAAATATTTGGCTTTTCTGGTCTCTTATCTTAAGACTTATATCTGTTGTTTATATTTATTTTTTCTATCTGTTTTATTTCTGCTTAACAACATTTACACGTTGGTCATATGAAATTTAGAGTGTAACAGTATGCAGTGCCACTTTTATGGAATCAGATTTGAGACAAAACTATTGAAATTAAATGGTCTCAACTTATATAGCGCTTTTCCACCTACATTAGGCACTCAAAGCACTTTACAGCAAGGAACCAGTCACCCATTCATACACCAATGTACGCAGACACTGGAGGCAAGGTGGGTGAAGTGTCTTGCCCAAGGGACACAACGACAGTGTGCACTTTCAGGAAGCGGGATTCGAACCCCTGACCTGTTCCGATCATGAGACGACCCGCTTTACCATCTGCACCACCGTCGTTCCTTTTAAAAGGAACTCAAATTTATATATATATATATACATACAATTATTTCAGTTCAGACATTTTATTTTCATTTCAATATAAAAATAAAAATAGAAATACTATTAAATGCTAAACAAGAAGAATAAAAATAGTTTTAATAAAAATATTTGTTTTTTTCACTTCAGTAAAAAAAAATCATGAAATATTTTAAAAGTTTTCATTTAAATGTTAATAGTAACATTTTATAGTTATCCATATAATATATAATAGATATTTATCTTTTTATATTGGTCGTGAGATACGCAAAATAGAGCCTCCTGGGTTGATTACTATTTTGGTATCAATCCGCCCATCCAACACTTCCACTTCTTGATGGACTGAGTGAGTCTCTGGATCTGCTCAGCCTCAGTCCCTGCTGTGCACCTGTGTCCACCATCGACTGATGCTAAAAGGAGCGTATGAAAAAAGGTAAATACTTTTATAAATATCAAGCGGAAAAAATGGTCTGATTTCAGTTGGTTGGAAGTTAAAGCCAGAAGAACCGTATTATTTAGTCGATAACGTCGGCCTTTTTTTTTTTTTGGCTAGCAGTTTTTTTTAAACTGCTAGCCAACTCGCATCCAGTCCGAATCTAGACTTGTGTGATTAAGGGGTGAAGACGCCCAAAATGTATGTATTTCATTCCCATGTGACTAAGTTAATGTAATAATTAAACATAAAAGGGATCCGAGAGATTATTTCTAACTCCTACAACCATCAAATCTACGGCTCTATTCTTTTTCCCGCCACCAACGTCGGCCTATTTTTATTTTTTTTGGCTAGCAGTTTTTTTAAACTGCTAGCCAACTCGCATCCTGTCCGAATTCAGACTTGTGTGATTAAGGGGTGAAGACCCCCAAAATGTATATATTTCATTTCCATGAGACTAAGTTAATGTAATAATGAAACATAAAAGGGATCCGAGAAATTATTTCTTTAACTTCTTTCTACAACCGTCAAATCTACGGCTCTATTTTTTTCCCCGCCGCTGACCCGGCTTCGGCGTCCCCGAGTTGCCCATATAACCAACATTCCACGGCGCCATTGATAACTCTGGAGAGCTATACCGGTACAAAATGGCTTTTTAGAAATAGGCCTATACACGGTACAACAGGTACTAGAATTGTTGTTAATTGTATGCACTTGGTAATGGTTTAAGACAGTGGTCCCCAACCACCTGGCCGGGGACCGGTACCGGGCGGTGACGTATTTGCTACCGGGCCGCAGAGAAATGGAAAAAAAAAAGAAGCATTTTCTCCTATGTCTCTTTCGCCTGTTAGCTCGTATATATGAAACTCCTGATAGAAAGTCTCCCTACAAATCCTTTGGACTCGAGTTCATCTGGTTTGATTACAGACAGAATCAGCGCAGCCTCGTGCAGCTGAATGTGTTAAGCTCAACGCACACCAGAAAGCAGCGCGCCGCGGCACGTCCTTTCTCTCCTGTTACACGTGTTTCTCAGCGCGCTCCCCATCACCTCCCCCCAAATCTCCCCCACGCCCCCCCGCTCCCCGCGGGTGCACACCGGGCCGCAAGTTTTTTTTGGGTTCTGTACCAGTCTGCAGCAGGAAAAAAAGGTTGGGGACCCCTGGTGTACATGATAAACACTAAACCGCGCTGGAAAACAGTTTTTATCAGCATGAATTGCATTGCATATAATCCTCAGTAGTGATTTAAACATGAAACAAGGCTACAGCGTTAATGTTTATGGGCAGACTTGATTCAATGTTGCGCTGCGACATGCTCCTCCAAAAATAATCAGTCATATGACTGATTAGAAATTACTGATTAAAACAAGTGCAATGTTGTTATGGCTGCTTGAGTGGAGGGCTTTTTAGTCCTAGGTGTTGACTGTGATGTTTTTAAAGGGTTTTCACAAGGTTTAATGAAAATACTTAAAATTGTATTAAATACTTGAAATTTTCTAACATCAGATTCTTTTTTCTTTTTCTAGGTCTGGTTGGCTGGCTGTTGAACAGTTATTCAGGTTTGAATAAATATTGTAAAACATGGACAAACAAAAGTGGGCCGTTTCCAAAAGCAATTTTAGAAAAAAGGCAATTAAAAAAGTGAACCAGATACTTCAGTCTGTGAATCAGGATGATCTTGATGATAAATACTCTGTGGTTACTAATGATCCTGGGTGTAGCACAGAGCAGCCAATGGATGAGGATGAAGTTGATCTTGGTGAAGAATACTTTGATATTGCTGACGACCCTGGCTCTAGTGCCGAGCATGACTCTGATTCCCCTGCCTGTGATAGTTTCACTGAGGTCAATGAATCGAATGATGATGATGAAGGTGTTGATGAAGGTTTAGTGAGTTCTTTAAGAGGCTGGGCTACACAATTTGGTGTTTCGTTGATAGCTTTGTCTGCACTACTGTTAATTTTGAAACCCTTTCATCCCTTTTTGCCATTGGATGCAAGAACCCTGCTCAGAACCCAGGTAAATCACAAAGTGGCGTCTTTAGCTGGTGGGTCATTTTATTATTTTGGAATTCTCAATATGTTTGGAAGATATTTTCAGAAACTTTCCTCTGTGGCCCCAAATTTTCATGTATTCAAACTACAATTGAACATGGATGGTCTTCCACTTTTTAAAAGTTCAAATGTGCAGTTTTGGCCTATTTTAGGAATGCTGCAGGGCAGTTTGAAGCCTATGCTAATTGGTCTTTTTTGCGGGAACTCAAAACCCCAATCCTTGTCAGAGTATTTGGCTGATTTGGTTAATGAGTTAAACTCACTGAAGAGTGGATTTGTGGTGAAGGGCAAAACTTTCTTTGTGACTGTAAGTTCTGTGATTTGTGATGCCCATGCCAGGGCCTTCATTAAGGGAATCAAATCTCACAATGGTTACAGTGGGTGTGATAAATGTGAGCAAACTGGCCTGTACATTGGTAATCGCATGACTTTTCCTGAAGTAAATGCAACATTACGGACTGATGAATCATTTTTAGAGGCAGTGGATGAGGACCATCATGTACAGCATTCCCCACTTTGTGACGCCTCAGTTTCCATGGTTAGTGGATTTCCGCATGATTACATGCACTTAGTCTGTTTGGGAGTTGTGCGTCGTCTCCTTGACCTGTGGATAGGAACTTGCGGTAAGCTGCCCTTTCGCATTCCAGCCAGGCAAGTGTCTGTTATTTCTGAAAAGCTGGTAGCTCTGAGAGGATACGTGCCATCTGAATTTGCCAGAAGACCGAGGTCACTGAGCGAGAGATTACGATGGAAAGCAACCGAGCTAAGGCAATTTTTGCTCTACACAGGTCCAGTTGTCCTGAGAGATGTGCTTGATTCTGCTGTGTATCAACATTTTATGCTTTTGTCAGTGGCAATTTACATCTTGGCAAGCCCTTTGTATTCCGGGGTTTTGAACGACTTTGCAAAAACATTACTGGTTTCATTTGTTGAGCATTTTGGGAAGCTGTATGGAAAGGATTTCATTGTTTACAATATCCATGGCTTGGTTCATCTAAGTGATGATGTCAAGTTGCATGGACACCTTGATTCAATATCTGGCTTCCCTTATGAAAACTTTCTAAAAATCTCAAGAAATTAGTAAGAAAACCATCCTACCCATTACAACAAGTTATTCGACGTATCTCAGAGCTTGAGTTGACAACTGTGGAGGATGTAACTCAAAAGGGGGGGGAAAATGTTTTGAAAAAGCAGCATTCAGAGGGACCAACACTAAAGGAGTTGCCTGGAAACATATTGCAATTTAAAGAGATTCTCATCAATAACAATGTATTTAATCTGTCTGAAAGGGATAGTTGTGTGCAGTTAGACAACAGGGTATTTCTCCTGCAAAATATTGTCACTTTTGAGACAAATGAATACCTTGTCTGCAAAGAGTATAAGACATTGGAAACATTTTTTGAGTATCCGATAGATTCGAGAGATCTGGGGATTTTTTTTGCATTCGATTTGTCACCAGATTTGGTTTTGCTGAACGCTGATGAACAAATAAGGAAGTGTGTTCGGCTGCCATTGGGGAATGGATTTGTGATTATTCCACTCCTTCATGGAGATCCCTCTTAACTTGACAGGCAGTTTAACATTTCTGGATGCAGTTAAAGGCCATATACCTGATTTTTTTCTCTCTTTTTTTTTGTAATTACAAACGATCTAATTGTAAGAAGAAGTCACTACATTAAAATGGTAGCTGTAGTCCAAACTCCTAACTTTCCTAAAATATTTGAAGCATAACAATTCCTCATAGGGATGAGTTTATAGGCATGATTCACAACTTGTAGGGTCACTTTACAGGGTCACTGTCACAGAAATGGTGCTTGCCTGTAAGTTCATTAAATTTATACAAATGCTTTATAGAAAAGATGCAGTTTTTTTCCCCACTAAAAGTTTACATAGGAGGACAAAAAAAAGTTCCACTACTAGAAAAAAAACAGGTATAGTGCCTTTATTAGTTATTAGTTGTTATATTTTAGAGAAGGTATGCGGATTCTATTTAAATTTAAAGGGACTAGGCAGAGTTTATAAATGTTAAAATTAAGTATTTTCCTCCCCCTACACCATGGGTAGTCAACGTCAGGCCCGGGGGCCAAATCCGGCCCTCAAACATAGAACCTTTGGCCCTCCAAGATGAATTTGATAAATATTATTATGCAATTTTTTTTTATTGCCTTGGTTATGAACAGGTTCACAACTAGGAATTTTTTTTCGGTCTGTACATTCATTAATGATTTCAAACTCACCTTTATGTGGTTGATGGATTGACAACATCTGAAAACTAGTAACATTGCAGACATAGCCACTTAACTTTCTTTTGCTATGCCAATCAATCATTTAAATTGTTATATCTTTGTGCTATATAGACAAGATTTTCCTTCAAGACCCAGCTTTAAGCTGTTAAGGTTTGTAATTTTTAAAATGTTGTATACATATGTATATTGTATTGTTTTAAAGTGAAAACATAATAACTTGTTTTGTTCTTTTGAAGATATTTTATATCGTTGAGTTTTTGGACACCAAAGAGGTGGAGGTCGTCCCAGCTCTCTGGGTACGCGAGGATTCATGTAAATGGCCATCGCATTTGAAAAGGGATGAGCTAAAAAGGTCGATAAAGCAAGAGGAGAGACCAGGGCCGACTTGGCTCTCCTTCAGTGTCCGGATACTTTACACAGCTGGTATGAGAATAGCATATATTTACGTACTATAATGTTTATTTCTGTCAAAAGGGCTTAACATTAATTCTCTCTTATTTAAAGCAAATTATCAAACTGCGCGTCTCAAGCTACCTCAAGCTGAGGTGCAAACTGACCTGCAGACTGCAGATGAGAATGAAGATGAGGGGTCGAAAAGAAAAAGAAAAACAACGTAAGAATTACAACTTAACTTCAATGAAGGTTCTTGAGTCATCTTCTGTACTCAGTAGTTAAAATGTGAAACGTTTCGCTTCTTATCCAAAAGGCTTCGTCAGCAACACTAAAGTTTAAGCTCAGCCTACAGACTAAATATAGAGTACAGGGAGGAGTTGAGTTTGGCTAAGTCCCTCCCCTCTATTAACAGCTACTCTCACCTGTAGGTAAACTTCTTTGTAATTATGAGTCTTTGTGGTTCTAGTACCTAACCACCTCACTCACACCTGAGTTTCAGTCTGAAGGTAATTAGCAGTGATCAGCTGAGAGTAGGGCTGTTCATAGTCCCATGAGCGCTGGTATATTACCACCTCCTAGAGTGAAATATAATTGTTGATTATTCATTGAGGAAACACTTCTTGTTTGTTCTATTAGCACCAGCTCTAAGGATGTGGCTTTCAGCAGCGATAGTGATGAAGACACTCGACCCACTCCACCCAAAAAAGATTATCAAGTCCTCCAAAAATCAACAAAACCATCAAGAAGAACCCCTCCCAACAGGCCACACCAAGCCCATCAGCAGGACCAAGCGCATCAGCAACACCCAGCAAAACAGCAAAATCAAGTACACCACAGAGTGGTCTTTTTCGTAAGTACAAACTCTGTAGATTAAAACTTCTCAAATTAACCAAATATCAGTCATTTGTTTAAATATGATGCATATGTTTTAGGCCTCCTGCAGAAGCTACTGGTTAACCAGGAGGTCATCATGGACCAGCTGAAACTGGTCCAAATGTCGCTTCATAATGCCCAGCCAACAAATGAGGCAGTTTTGGACATCGACCTTCCAGTGAAGGACATTCCCGCTTTGCTCACCCTGGAAAAACGAATAAGGGAGGACAGCTCCTTCAAAGACAATTTGGTAAAAATTTCATTGTTTTGAGCTTAGTCTAATTTTAACAGCTATGTAGCTAGTTTTTGTCATAATTATGAGGCTGATTTTCCTAAAAGAAGCAGCTTGTGATCTAGATAATGATTTTATGTGGGCCAATTCCTCCTGTTTTTACAATATGACCCTCTGTGCATTAGTTTGTTACCTGCTCTCTGTGGCTGTCTCTGAGGGGAGGGAGAGGTAGGGAGAGACAGCGAGGGGATGAGGCATGCCAGTCTTGTTCATTCATGAATGAATAATAATAATTACATTTAACTGACATACACGCACCACTAGTCTGAATGTGTTCTTCCCTCCTACAGTCCAGCCTCCTCGGTTCAGCTACTTACCAGTCCCTCAGTCCAGCCTCCTCTGTCCAGCTACTCACCAGTCCCTCAGTCCAGCCTCCTTTGTCCAGCTACTTACCAGTCCCTCAGTCCAGCCTCCTTTGTCCAGCTACTCACCAGTCCCTCAGTCCAGCCTCCTTTGTCCAGTTACTCACCAGTGTCCTCAGTCCAGCCTCCTTTGTCCAGTACTCACCAGTGTTCCTCAGTCCAGCCTCCTTTGTCCAGTTACTTACCAGTGTTCCTCAGTCCAGCCTCCTTTGTCCAGCTACTCACCAGTCCCTCAGTCCAGCCTCCTTTGTCCAGCTACTCACCAGTCCCTCAGTCCAGCCTCCTTTGTCCAGCTACTTACCAGTCCCTCAGTCCAGCCTCCTTTGTCCAGCTACTCACCAGTCCCTCAGTCCAGCCTCCTTTGTCCAGCTACTCACCAGTCCCTCAGTCCAGCCTCCTTTGTCCAGCTACTCACCAGTGTTCCTCAGTCCAGCCTCCTTTGTCCAGTTACTTACCAGTGTTCCTCAGTCCAGCCTTCTTTGTCCAGTTACTTACCAGTGTTCCTCAGTCCAGCCTCCTTTGTCCAGTTACTTATCAGTGTTCCTCAGTCCAGCCTCCTTTGTCCAGTTACTTACCAGTGTTCCTCAGTCCAGCTCCTTTGTCCAGTTACTTATCAGTGTTCCTCAGTCCAGCCTCCTCGGTCCAGCTACTTACCAGTGTTCCTCAGTCCAGCCTCCTCGGTCCAGTTACTTATCAGTGTTCCTCAGTCCAGCCTCCTTTGTCCAGTTACTTATCAGTGTTCCTCAGTCCAGCCTCCTCGGTCCAGCTACTCACCAGTGTTCCTCAGTCCAGCCTCCTCGGTCCAGCTACTCACCAGTGTCGCTTAGTCCAGCCTCCTCGGTCCAGCTACTCACCAGTGTCGCTCAGTCCAGCCTCCTCGGTCCAGCTACTCACCAGTGTCGCTCAGTCCAGCCTCCTCGGTCCAGCTACTCACCAGTGTTCCTCAGTCCAGCCTCCTCGGTCCAGCTACTCACCAGTGTCGCTCAGTCCAGCCTCCTCGGTCCAGCTACTCACCATGTCCCTCAGTCCAGCCTCCTCGGTCCATCCTCGACCAGTATCTGGTTACCTTAGTGCTTAATCAAAATCCTGTCTGGCTTGGTCTTAGTCTGCTTTTGAGTCCTTATCCTAGTAAAACTTGGACAGTTTCTTTATTTATATTTTTTAGTGCTAGATAATTATTCAATATATTTAAATCAGCAATTTTTGTTCGCTCTAACAAAAATGTTTCTTCTTTCTTGGACATGCACTTCTAAGTTCTCCCACTCAATTGACATTTGCAGCACATCTATGAGCTCCTCTAATCATCATTTGCAAAATAACAATTTACCAGACCTTTTAGTGTAGGTATATAAAAAATTGTTCAGGTGTCGGTATAAACCAAAGTATATGCATCGAAAAAAAATAATGGTACACAGTAGGGCAGGGCAATATGGCCAAAAATCTATATCACGATATTAAAAAAACGATATATTTGACGAAAAAATTTGCAATGGACAAATTACTTCAAAATCCCAGCCTCATGCCTTTTGGGAAGATTAATTCAAAGATATATATATATATATATTTTTTTTTGGTGCTATGCTAATTCCCTCACAAATATGATCTACTCAAGCAATTTACATCCTTTCATTTCATTTTACTTGTTAAGCACCTGCCCCTGTGTCCTACAGAGTCAGTGTTAATGCTGCTCTGAGGGAGTTCAGGGTAACATAAATTATATTGTGTCCCAACAATATAAAAAAATTACAATGACATAAAAAATTATTATATCGGTATAACAATATGGCCCACCCCTAGTACACAGTCCTATTTTTGTATTTTGTTTGTACAATAAAGGGCTGGACCAACCTTGAAAGATATGTAGTGCCCAGCATCATCCCCGCTTTGGTTATTTCTCACTTGTCTTGTCTTGTTTTTAGATCACCTCCATGAGTGTTGCTGGTGGGCTGGACATAAAAGATGCAGTCTGGCGCATCATGAGAGGCCTCATGGTCAATGATGTTGCCAAAAATATGAATTGGCGGGGCATCAATGGCAAGGTTGGCCTTGCCAAAATGGTTCTGAAGGATGTCATAACAAGTGAGTACTAACATAAAATATGTACTCTTATGGAAGACCCCATACTGACAAAACAATATATAAATGAAGACATTATGGGCCCAATCTTGCGTTTCTAAACGCAGACTATAGCGTAACATTTCGAGCTTAGAAGGAGCACACTTTGAGATTTTGCCGCTTCAGTCTTTTATTCATTTAAGTGGGAAGTACGTGGGGTGGAGAAAAACCCATAGCCAATGGTCATGTTATGTAGAACAGCCTTTTCCCTCCGACCAGATTACGCAGCCAGGAAGGGGCAAGGGAGAGAGGTTGTGGGGGAATTGGGGTAGACATGCGCTATTGTTCTGGTCACGTTAACGGTTAACGCAGAGCAAGTGCCGCCCCGCACCACAGCGGGGGTTAGGGTTAGAGAATAACTTAATCTTTCCCACTTTGCTTTCAGGCAAAGTAGAATTTATGTGAGCCTAATTTAGGACTAAACCAGGCAACAATAAGAGCCACAAGTAGCTCTTTAAAGCCTGGCTCTTTGGAGCTTTGTATATAAGATATCACTATTTACTATTTAATTTGTGTTGTTTATTTCACATTTCCTGCCTATTTGCACACCCTGAGTGTTTCTAAGAGCTGAATGTAACAAGTAAATTTCTCCATTGTGAGATCAATAAAGGCTATCTTATCTTATCTTATCTTAAAAAGCTTTGAAGCGCTAATTTATCAAGACAGGTGCTAAATAGCGCGTGCAACCTGGAAAAAAAGCATATTTATTTTATTTATTGGTTTCTTGCTTCATTCGTGCACTACCCTTTATATGTATTTTTGTGTACAGCACTTTGGGCAGCAATGTTGTTTTAAATGTGCTTTATAAATAAACTTGACCTTGACCTTGGCCTACCCTTTGACCAGTTTGTTTCTAAAGGAGCCAGATGGAAATGTTCAATGTAAATGATACAGTTAGTATCTTTTAGGCCAGACTATCAAATTGATCTTTGTGGGTACAAGCTATACAGAAATCTTTCAAACTTAGGCAATAGGCATTCTATATCTATAAAATACTGTTTAAGTACACCAATTTATTATATACTAATTAGGCACATTTGTGCATTTATTCATTAATTTCAGCTGTGGTCCTCCATATTCTTTTTCATTTCTCATTAACATGGTGTCTGTCTTGTTGTGTAGGCATTGTGAGACGAAACAAGCTGACAAAAGATGTGACCAATCAGGAAACCGAGGCATTTATGAAGAGATGGATCCATCTTGCCGGCGATCGGAATGGCGGAAGAAGGGACAGGGAGGAGAAACGGCGCCGTGAGGCAAAAGAGCCGGAATGACGACTTTTTTAATTAATTTATTATATGTTCAATTCGGTTCATCATTTTTATTGTTTGTTCACTCTCCTTTTCTGTTACTCAGTTGTTGAGATTGTTGCTTTTTGTATTTGTTAAGATTATTTTAAATAAATTCCTTTGTTTATATTTAAAAACAGGTAGTCCTGCTAAATCGGGTTAAAAACTGTGCTCTTTGGTCGACAAAGACGTGACGAAACACCACAATATACTGTCTCAAAAACATACACTATACAATTACAAGAAAAAAACACCTGTAACTTAAGTTTGCCAGTGTAACATCGACATGCACTTTTTTGTCGAGCGGCACGGAAAGTTCCACTACACATGCTCCCAGTGCTAGTTTCGTGTGTTGAGTGCATAACTTTGTATTACATAATTGTACAGAATTTAAGCCTAATCCTAACCTTAAGGTACTTTGATTGTACAGTTTTAACCCCCACCTTACCAGAGCACATTTTGTTACGATTTATCACATTTTCATAGATTTTTTTGTTGCTTTTTTGTCACATTTTATCACATTTTCATTCTTTTTTTGTAGCTTTTTTGTCACGTTTTCATTGATTTTTTTGTTGCACTTTTGCCACATTTTATTTTTGTGGCATTTTTGTCAGGCTTTCAATTATTTTTGATTTAGTTTTGTGTGTGTAATGTAACGTAACCATGATCAAGGCCAAACATTTTTGCCAAAACATGTCAAAAGAGCAACAAAAGCGTACGCCATGCGGTATGTCAGCCAGATAAGTAAGTCATGTGGGCCAGATATGTAACAAAATATTGCATCCTCATACGGCACTGCACTGAGCCAAATCTGGGCCACATTTTGGCCATGAGAGGGCCAGATCTGGACCACCTTTGGATAGTGTGGTGCACTTCCAGCTAAACATTGGCCCTGTTCTGGATTTGATGTGGGCCAGATAAGTTAACCGAATGCGGACCGCCTTTGTGCCGATCATCCACGCGGTATGTCAGTCAGATGAGCCAAAAGTAAGTCATGTGGGCCAGATATGTGCCAAAATATGGTGTCCTCATACGGCACTGCACTGAGCCAAATCTGGGCCACATTTTGGCCATGAGAGGGCCAGATCTGGACCATCTTTGGATAGTGTGGTGCACTTCCGGCTAAACGTTGGCACTGTTCTGGATTTGATGTGGGCCAGATAAGTTAACCGAATGCGGACCACCTTTGTGCCGACCATCCACGCGGTATGTGGGCCAAATGAATGTGTCTGATGTGGGCCACAACTGGCCCATACCAATTTTGCTATCTGGGGTAGCTCTGTTCCTCTATTAGCCTTCATTATGCCTGTTTTGAAGCCTAACACACACTGCCTCTGGATACAATTTTAACATGTTGCATGTATATTTCACTGTAGGCTAAACTGAATTTATGAAACTGAACTGGTCTCATCAGTGTATATCCTTTTGTGGTGGTCTCTATACACACTACATCTCTCCCTCACACTTTGTATAACTTCTGTTACACACTGTATATCTGCTCTCTGGCAGAGTACATCTCCTCTCATACACAGTATATCTCTCCCTCAGACTGTATATCTCCTCTCAGACCGTATATCTCCTCTGAGACAGTATATCTCCTCTCAGACTGTATATCTCCTCTCAGACTGTATAACTCTTCACAGACTATATAACTCCTGTCATACATTACATCTCCATAATAAACTGTATAACTCCTGTTATGCACAATAATTCTTTTCCACTTATGAAGTAGTTTGTTTGACTTACAGTGAGGAAAATAAGTATTTGAACACCCTGCTATTTTGCAAGTTCTCCCACTTAGAAATCATGGAGGGGTCTGAAATTGTCATCGTAGGTGCATGTCCACTGTGAGAGACATAATCTAAAAAAAAAAATCCAGAAATCACAATGTATGATTTTTTAACTATTTATTTGTATGATACAGCTGCAAATAAGTATTTGAACACCTGTCTATCAGCTAGAATTCTGACCCTCAAAGACCTGTTAGTCTGCCTTTAAAATGTCCACCTCCACTCCATTTATTATCCTACATTTAGATGCACCTGTTTGAGGTCTTTAGCTGCATAAAGACACCTGTCCACCCCATACAATCAGTAAGAATCCAACTACTAACATGGCCAAGACCAAAGAGCTGTCCAAAGACACTAGAGACAAAATTGTACACCTCCACAAGGTTGGAAAGGGCTACGGGGAAATTGCCAAGCAGCTTGGTGAAAAAAGGTCCACTGTTGGAGCAATCATTAGAAAATGGAAGAAGCTAAACATGACTGTCAATCTCCCTCGGACTGGGGCTCCATGCAAGATCTCACCTCGTGGGGTCTCAATGATCCTAAGAAAGGTGAGAAATCAGCCCAGAACTACACGGGGGAGCTGGTCAATGACCTGAAAAGAACTGGGACCACCGTTTCCAAGGTTACTGTTGGTAATACACTAAGACGTCATGGTTTGAAATCATGCATGGCACGGAAGGTTCCCCTGCTTAAACCAGCACATGTCAAGGCCCGTCTTAAGTTTGCCAATGACCATTTGGATGATCCAGAGGAGTCATGGGAGAAAGTCATGTGGTCAGATGAGACCAAAATGGAACGTTTTGGTCATAATTCCACTAAACGTGTTTGGAGGAAGAAGAATGATGAGTACCATCCCAAGAACACCATCCCTACTGTGAAGCATGGGGGTGGTAGCATCATGCTTTGGGGGTGTTTTTCTGCACATGGGACAGGGCGACTGCACTGTATTAAGGAGAGGATGACCGGGGCCATGTATTGCGAGATTTTGGGGAACAACCTCCTTCCCTCAGTTAGAGCATTGAAGATGGGTCGAGGCTGGGTCTTCCAACATGACAATGACCCGAAGCACACAGCCAGGATAACCAAGAAGTGGCTCTGTAAGAAGCATATCAAGGTTCTGGCGTGGCCTAGCCAGTCTCCAGACCTAAACCCAATAGAGAATCTTTGGAGGGAGCTCAAACTCCGTGTTTCTCAGCGACAGCCCAGAAACCTGACTGATCTAGAGAAGATCTGTGTGGAGGAGTGGGCCAAAATCCCTCCTGCAGTGTGTGCAAACCTGGTGAAAAACTACAGGAAACGTTTGACCTCTGTAATTGCAAACAAAGGCTACTGTACCAAATATTAACATTGATTTTCTCAGGTGTTCAAATACTTATTTGCAGCTGTATCATACAAATAAATAGTTAAAAAATCATACATTGTGATTTCTGGATTTTTTTTTTTAGATTATGTCTCTCACAGTGGACATGCACCTACGATGACAATTTCAGACCCCTCCATGATTTCTAAGTGGGAGAACTTGCAAAATAGCAGGGTGTTCAAATACTTATTTTCCTCACTGTATATGTGCTAAGAAGAGAACACTGGTGTGAGTGGAGAGAATAGACAAAACGGAAGTGAGAGAAGTCAATCCGGAAGTGGCACCCCGCCACAATAAAGGTCCCATGGCCACAAATAGCCTACATGTGTATCTGGCTGCCGCCAATATGGTCATGCTTGCCACTTTCCTGCGGCGCTTTCCACGCCATATTTACAGAATGAAACGCTGCTTTTTAAGCATTAAAATGGATGCTTTTGCAGCCAATAGGTACAAGCTGCTAAGGCAAGAGCAGTGCACCATCGCGTCTCTGGGCTGAAACGAGGAGGACACTTCTGCTTCAGGTAAGTCGTTTTCTACTGACAAAAATGAAAAGCGGAGTGCTCTTCCACTGTATCTATGAACCAGATGTTTATTTTTGCAATGGAGAAGGCGTCAGTGTGGTAGGATGGGTATGCTAGTTAGCGATTAGCATTAGCTCTGATCTGTCAAAGGGCCTTTGTTTTGATAGCAATAGCTTAAGGCTAGCTAACCTTTCTCACTTGCGGGGGAGAATAACCACAATATATCCAATGAATTATGTTCCACATTTCAGTTTAATGACCATAACTTATTTTTAGATTTTGTCTGCTACATAGCAAAAATCTGCCATGGTAATCAACTAGCCCCAGCATGGATGATCCTGAAGGTGACTGCTGCATCCAGGAGCCCATCTTCAGATATCAAGAATCTTCATCAGGAGCAGCTGAAGATCAACCTGTTGCTCAAGTGGGTGAACATAATGAAGCTTGTATGCTGCGTACAGTCTTGTACTGTACAATGCATATTGTGCGTTATTCGTTTTGCTACAGTGGAATCAACAAACCACGAGCATCATGAAGATCCACGCTTTACCTGTCTTCCACCCGCACAGGAGTGTAAGTAGACACTGGTTGTCCAAGTCTGCTGCAGCATTTGAGTGCTGGTATCTGACACGGCCCGAGTAGTTGTCATTTATCAGGTCGATTTAGAGGCCACACGCTATAAGCTGGAAATGTATTTAGTTAAACAAATCACATGCCACTTAACATTTGACACACACCAAGGTGAATTATACAGTTGAAGTAAAGCTGAACTCCCTTTGCCTGGCCTGCCAGACACTCCTCCTTTCTGTTCAAAAGAAGAACCGTCTGGGCAGCTGCTCGCAGCCAATCATTTCACGATTTGACCCACATCGGTCCAATCACGCACCAAGAGACGGAAGCCGTCACCTGTCACCACCATGGTCACCACCACGCACTCTTCCAAAACATTAAAGATGGCGGCCGATACACTGTTTTCTTCGGCTCTTTCGTCTGTTTTAAATCATTTGGAAAATATGAAATCCCTAAAACCGGAGCAAGAAACAGCGTTCGAAGCGTTCCTCGTAAAAAAGGACGTTTTTGGAAAGGCTTTCTGCCGCTTGTTACTGCAACGTATCTAGCGTTGCTCTAATTGGTTGATGCCGTCTGTCAATCACGCCCACCGGGAAATTGTTGAGATCACGCTCGCTCCCAGACTATATGTCTTTGAAAAATCTATGAAAAGGCATGTCGTTTGGCAGGCCAGGCAAGAACTCCCTGCCCTCACTCCCACCTCTCTTCCCTCACCCCCCGCTCCACAATCAAGGATGAGAGAAATATAATTTCAAATCATTCACATGGTTTGACAAATAAAACATCTTGAATATCTGAATCTTTCAGAGAGGAGCGTTTACACATTTTGAATTTTCCTGAAACTTATACCCATGTAATTTAATTTCCTCCACGTTTTTCATGAATACACTGTACACAGCAACAAAAGCTTAGATATTACTTTAATATATAACGCCATGGGTGAAGCGTTCATGGGTGAAGCGTTCATGGGTGAACGCCATGTCGCTCGGGAACAACTCGTGGATGGCACAGCGGTTGGCGTTGGCGAAGCGCATCACAATGTGCGCCTCAGTCGCCTCTTGGATGGCGAGCAGCGCTTGGACTTGCCAGCGCAGCCTTTAGTAGGACATGTCCTCATATATCTGGATCTTTCAGAGATGAGCTTTTACACATGATGAATTGCTTTCTTCAGGCGGGGGTCTTCCCTGCTGCCTTTAATGGGGCGGTGGTGAGGCCCATGCTGAAGAAGAGCAATTTGGACTGTAATGATTTTAACAATTTTAGACCGGTATCCAACTTACCATTTTTATGCAAAATCTAGGAAAAACGTTTATTTTTTAACGGCAGAATTGACTACAACTGGACATGGACAAGTTGAAGCTTCCAACACTACAAAGTACAGATGACGCCTCAAGAACTTCTGACTACAAAGGACGACATCATTTTTAAACTGAAACCCATGTAATGTCGCTCGGGAATACTGTGACCCTCCGGGCGTTACACATGATGAATTGCTCTCTTCAGACGGGGGTCTTCCCTGCTGCCTTTAAAGGGGCGGTGGTGAGGCCCATGCTGAAGAAGAGCAATTTGGACTGTAATGATTTTAACAATTTTAGACCGGTATCCAACTTACCATTTTTATGCAAAATCTTAGAAAAACTTGTCTTTATCCAACTTAATTATTTTTTTACTGCACATAATGTCCTTGAAAAATTCCAGTCTGGCTTTAGGTTAAACCACAGCATCGAGACAGCCCTTTTAAAGATTTTAAATGATTTTAGATTAAAGCTTAACCAGGCCAAATTTGAAGTTTTAGTCATCAGTCCTGAGGCCCACACTCAAAAAAATAATTGACCCAAAAAGACAGACTTTAAGTAATTGAATTAGGTGCAGATTTTCCATGTAATAATGAATTTATTACATACATGCTATCTAGCTGTTAGGGCAGCTGGGTGGGGGTTTGTTGAGGGGGAGTTACTGCCCTCTTCAACTAGCCCGCTCTACACCCTGGCTTTTTAATGCACCACACTATGCAGGGCTTACATCACACTTCACAAATAACTCAATTAAACAAATATAATAATAATGATAATTAAACCCAAATTAAATTATATTGAGGATGGTAATGACAACTGGGAAGTAGCAAGATCTCAGAGTATAATATGTATTAATGCACCTTTATAACATAAAAGTAGCACATTCTTTGTTCTTTATTTTGCTGTTGTTTTTATTTTATTCTGGTTCATCATTTATTGTTACTTTGCCCTATGTTCCTTGTTTATGATTTGCTACCTTGTAAATATTAAATATAATGTTATTATTTTTATTTTGGGGTGGGCGCTTATAAGCCTTTGGCTTCAGCCCACTCCCTTTGAGCAGGTTAACTGCTCAAACAAATAAATAAACTAAACTAAACTAAATGGTGCAATAAATCTCAAGACTTTCTATCAAGTACATTTTAGCCAGTTAAATTACATAAACAGCATAGTTCTCACGTAAAGGTTCACTTATACTCTGTTTTTATCAACTATACAATATAAGAGATAAATCACTTAATCCTTATCAATCTATGTGATAGTCTAGTAAAAAAATCTGAAAAAGGCCTCCGTTAACACTTTTGTGGTTCCGGAATGTTAGGGGTTGGCAACCTTGTTTTTATGTTAATATAAGATGTTGGGAACATATTTCATGAATATGCCACTCGCGTATCGCGTTCGTCTGTTTTTTATTGAAGAAATAAGAAGAGAATGTTTACCAAAAAGTCGCACCTTCAGTCATGCACTATCTGTCAGATAAAATGACATATCTGCAATATTAAACAAGATTTTCTCATGAAATTTGCACTGTATGTGTAGTTTGACATTATGTCACCTCACAGGAAATCTTTGCTTTATAGGTTTAATAATAAACAAATTATGTCAGTTTTTTCATAGTGGAAACAAAATGGTCGCTGTAACTGAACTGGCTGATACTCAGTTCAATTGTTGTATCTTCATAATTATACCAGATTTTCTGAAATAATTGGCACGGTATAAAGACTATATCAACCTCATGCAGTGTGCAACATTTCATCTTCATCGGTTAATGCATAAATAAATTACATGAAATTTAATCAGTGAACGTTGACCGAAATGGCTCATTTCCATCCATGTACTGTTGTCACATAAAATTAAATATCTTCAATATAAAATAAGATTTTCTCATAAAATTTGCACTGTATGTGTAGTTTGACATGATATCATGTCACAGGAAATATTTGCTTTATAGGTTTAAAAATAAACTAATTATGTCAGTTTTTTCATAGTGGAAACAAGATGGTCGCTGTAACTGAACTGGCTGATACTCAGTTCGATTGTTGTATCTTCATAATTATACCAGATTTTCTGAAATAATTGACACTGTATATAGACTATATCAACCTCATGCAGTGTGCAACATTTCATCTTCATCGGTTAATGCGTAAATAAATTACATGAAATTTAATCGGTGAATGTTAACTGAAATGTTAACTGAAATTTTCACACATGAACTGTAATCAGATAAAATGAAATATCTTCAATATAAAATAAGATTTCTCATGAAATTTGCATAGTATGTGTAGTTTGACATTATGTCACCTCACAGGAAATCTTTGCTTTATAGGTTTAAAAATAAACAAATTATGTCAGTTTTTCATAGTGGAAACAAGATGGTCGCTGTAACTGAACTGGCTGATACTCAGTTCAATTGTTGTATCTTCATAATTATACCAGATTTTCTGAAATAATTGGCACGGTATAAAGACTATATCAACCTCATGCAGTGTGCCACATTTCATCTTAATCGGTTAATGCATAAATAAATTACATGAAATTTAATCAGTGAACGTTAACCGAAATGGCTCATTTCCAACCATGTACTGTTGTCAGATAAAATTAAATATCTTCAATATAAAATACGATTTTCTCATGAAATTGGCATAGTATGTGTGGTTTGATGTGATATTATCAACTCTCAGGAAATTTTGGCCTTACAGGTTTGAAAATAAACAAAATATTTGAGTTTCATTGATTGAAGAAACAAGATGGCCACCGTAAGTGAAATGACTGATATACAGTGAAATTGTAATATCTTCAAAAGTATACCAGATTTTCTGAAGAAAATCTCACAGTATATAGAGTTGATCAACCTAAAGTTGTGTACAAAATTTAATCTTCATACATTAATGTATAAAGAAATTACATGAACTTGAATTTGGGTCTAATTATACTATAAAAATAGAATTCAGCACATAGAAGCTTTGCCCCTCAGAAATATTCACACTCTGTGACCAACATTCCTCGCCAACATTGTTTCGGTGGTACTGATGTCTGATGTCTCTGACCAGTTGTAGCTGTGACAAAATATAGAGTCAAATGATCACACATCACACACAACAGGTTTATGCATAAACACAGTGTAAGAATATGATCTGAACAATGGGTACTCTAAGTAAAAATATAAAATACAGAATGCATTAAAAGGATTAATCTTAATTAGTAAATGAAATATAGAACTTATTTCTAGTCACAAGTATCATCAGCTTTTAGGGCGTTTTGATGAATACTCCCATGGCGTCCATATCCACCTGTGCATCTCACATGATTTATGCATTTTGCTTTGTTACAGCAGTTGCACTGGCATTGTATTATTTTAATATATATGTATATATATATATATATATATATACCTGGACATCTCCAGGTGTTAACTGGCTAGAAATAAACTTTGATTTCGACCTGTCGAAACATTTTCTGTAGTTTTGCCCCTACTCCAGACATATAGGGAGTAGCCACACCCTTTCTACTAAGCTCTGTTAAGTTTCTGTCTTGTTTAGTTTAGTTTTTTTTTACTTTTTGTTTTACATAGTCCCTCTAGCATTTCCAGGGACCTCCTCCCAATAGGAGATGCCTGGAACACCGCCCGG
Organism: Neogobius melanostomus; assembly: GCA_007210695.1. Taxonomy (NCBI): domain Eukaryota; kingdom Metazoa; phylum Chordata; class Actinopteri; order Gobiiformes; family Gobiidae; genus Neogobius; species Neogobius melanostomus. The sequence goes on from VHKM01000995.1 coordinate 46,272, forward strand.
GAAGGGGACCAGGAGGCATCCGAAACAGATGCCCGACCCACCTCAGCTGACTCCTCTCGACATGAAGGAGCAGCGACTCTACTCCGAGCTCCTCCGAGGTGACTGAGCTCCTCATCCTATCTAAGGGTGCGCTCAGCCACCCTGGGGAGGAAACTCATTTCGGCCACCTTGATCCGCAATTTTGTCCTTTGGTCATTACCCAGATCTCATGACCATAGGTGAGGGTAGGAACATAGATCGATGGGACGGTGTAGAAGGTTTTGAATGGCATGCACTAGGAAAAAAATAACTTGACATTTAAAAATGTTTATATTGAGACAGGTCTCCAGCAGTTGGCAGATGTGGTCCAGTGCTAACTTGATCTTCTCCAGCAGTCTCTGTCTCACTGCTGTTACAGCCTCTGAGAAGGTGAAACACGTAAACACGGATGTCACATCGTAGAACACCATCGGCAAATGTCACATACGGCCAACTAGGCAACATCATACCAGGGGTCACAATATGGGGGCTATGGGAAGCAGTTATACACAATATGGGACGCAACCACGCCACACCACACCGTATCACTGACGAATCGAGATAGGTGTCCCATGACAGCCACAAATCAAGTGTCTGCAAAAGATACCTATTTCATCTACGAAAGCACACATGGCTACTCTTTGATTCAAATCATTCACTTATATCTATGAGTGATTAGAATTCTAACAGTCTGTGGAAACCTTAAACAGTACTCTATCAAAGTTCAAAGTCCAATAAGTCAAAAAACAAGACAAACAGGTTACAGAGCCTAGGAGAAAGGGTGTGGCTACTCCCCATATGTCTGGAGTAGGGGCAAAACTACAGAAAATGTTTTGACATGTCAAAATCAAAGTTTATTTCTAGCCAGTTAACACCTGGAGACAGAGATTAGTCCATCATAAAACAGGATCCAAGTCACAGGCAGAACAATGTAGTGCACTCAACTCAATCTAAGGAAGAGTGCAGTGAACAATGCATGGAAAACAAAGCAGCCTCTGTTCCAAAGGAGGTACCAACACCGTAGGGGGCAGCAGTGGCCCACCGTCAAGTGTTCACCCCCATCATAAAGCCACAAATACCACAAATACTGTGCACATTGTGTGGTTTTCATCATTGAAAGCTCAACCGTTTGACCATTCTCCAAAAATGTGAATATAGTTCCATGTTTGTTTAATGATAGTGTAATTCCAGGTATATAGTAAAATAACACAATGTCAGTGCAACTGCTGTAACAAAGCAAAATGCAGAAGCAAATCATGTGAGATGCACAGGTGGATATGGACCCCATGGGAGAATTAATCAAAACGCCCTAAAAGCTGATGATACTTGTGACTATAAATAAGTTCTATATTTCATATATTAATTAAGAATCATCCTTTAATGCATTCTGTATTTCATATTTTTATGTCACGCCCCTGGCTGTGACTCTGCTCCTCTGTTGTCTGTTTCCCCTCCCTTCTCTCCTGTCTGAGTGTGTGGGTGGGCGGAGAAACCTGGCTGCTGCAATCACTCACCTGCTCCAGATCTTCAATCAAGCTGCTGCCTTCAAGAAGCTGCCTCTACAGTCAGAGTCTGCCAGATTGTTCCGTCAGCTAGATGGTGATTATTAGTTGGCCGCTCTGTTAAGAGTACCTTGCGTGATATTGCCAGTTTGCCTGTTCCTTTTGGGAAACTCATACTTACCTCTGTCCTGTGTTCCTCGTAGATCCAGCCCTGAAGATCCCAGCCTGCAGCAGCCCACTCCTCCCAGCTTATCCCTGGTGACGAGCCCCGACTTCTGCCCACATTTCATGGACAATAAAACGCACAACCTTGTGTAACAGCAGTCTGAGTCTACTTTTTGGGTTCAACCAGCTTAGTCGTCACATTTTTACTTAGAGTACCCATTGTTCAGATCATATTCTTACACTGTGTTTATGCATAAACCTGTCATGTGTGATGTGTGATCATTTGACTCTATATTTTGTCACAGCTACAACTGGTCAGAGGCAGATTATTGGTGATATTGTGCCAATGGCCGATCGACCACCTTCAGAAACAGCCTCAAACTAACACATTCAAACATCAGTACCACCGAAACAATGTTGGCGAGGAATGTTGGTCACAGAGTGTGTATATTTCTGAGGGGCAAAGCTTCTATGTGCTGAATTCTATTTTTATAGTATAATTAGACTCAAATTCAAGTTCATGTAATTTCTTTATACATTAATGTATGAAGATTAAATTTTGTACACAACTTTAGGTTGATTAACTCTATATACTGTGAGATTTTTCTCAGAAAATCTGGTATACTTTTGAAGATAATACAATTTCACTGAATACCAGTCATTTCAGTTACGGCGGCCATCTTGTTTCTTCAATCAATGAAACTCACATATTTTGTTTATTTTCAAACATGTAAGGCCAAAATTTCCTGAGAGTTGATAATATCACGTGAAACCACACATACTATGCAAATTTTATGAGAAAATCTTATTTTATATTGAAGATATTTAATTTTATGTGACAACAGTACATGGATGGAAATGAGCCATTTCGGTTAACGTTCACTGATTAAATTTCATGTAATTTATTTATGCATTAACCGATGAAGATGAAATGTTGCACACCGCATGAGGTTGATATAGTCTTTATACCGTGCCAATTATTTCAGAAAATCTGGTATAATTATGAAGATACAACAATTGAACTGAGTATCAGCCAGTTCAGTTACAGCGACCATTTTGTTTCCACTATGAAATAACTGACATAATTTGTTTATTATTAAACCTATAAAGCAAAGATTTCCTGTGAGGTGACATAATGTCAAACTACACATACAGTGCAAATTTCATGAGAAAATCTTGTTTAATATTGCAGATATGTCATTTTATCTGACAGATAGTGCATGACTGAAGGTGCGACTTTTTGGTAAACATTCTCTTCTTATTTCTTCAATAAAAAACAGACGAACGCGATACGCGAGTGGCATATTCATGAAATATGTTCCCAACATCTTATATTAACATAAAAACAAGGTTGCCAACCCCTAACATTCCGGAACCACAAAAGTTACAATTTCAGATTTTCGTACTAGACTATCAGTTGTATCAGGCCCAGTGCAGCCTGTGGGCCTGGTTTAGGTCTATTCTAGTACATTGTGTATCAAACTGTGTCGGTTTTCTCCTCTTCGTTAACATTAAATTCTAACAAGTCTTCTTTTTCCCCTAGCAGCTTCTTGACAGTTTTCTTCATCTAAACTCACCTACAATGATGAGCTGAAGAAGTAGCCACTGCGATATATGGACTAGAAAGAAAAGATGGCATGAAAAGCAAGGTAGCAAATTTCTAATTTGTCCAAAAGCATTTGACCCACAGTATAAGAGGAATGAAATATGAACTGTTAAACTAATACAAGAATCAAAAGCATTTCTAAAAGTGTTTGCTCTAAACTACAAACTGTATGTACTCTGTGAAGGCCATTCATTAATTATAGTTTAAATATATATTTTTTCAAATTTGTAACATTTTTGTAACATAATGCAGCCTGTAGTGATTATCTGAATTGAGCTCAACAGTCCCGCCTATTTCCTGTTCTTTAGTGAGAGTCCAAGGTATAAATCCCATTTAATCCATTGACTTTGAGAAATATTAAGAGTTTAAAAGCTCAACACAGACTCATTATCTATGTGCTAAAATTGTGTGCTAAAACACACAATTTTAAACTAAATATTTATTTAAAATGTTATAAATGAAATACATTTCACTATATGTTCAAGTATTTAGTGGGATTCTTTGTGTAAAATATCCATGCCATGGTTGGCAGTTAGTACAAAGCTGATAACCATGTGTCGTGCTTTTTAACTCTTTTTTTTTTATTTTTATTTTTTTATCAATAGATGAAATCAATGGGGGTTTTACTTGCAACACACGTCCAAGACTGGAAGTGGGCGGGACTTTGTTCTATAGGGCTTGGTGTCATTAAAGCTAAATTTAGACAAAAAGGTTAATTTCTAGTATGATAATTCTTCACATGCATTTTTATGTTACATTTGCTTTTGTTATTTTTGTCTGGTAGTCAAGTAAGTAGTTTTGTACAGTCATGTTTTTGTATTACAGTATAATAAATTGTGTAATAAAGAAGCTGCAATAAGATTGATGGTCTGTTGATTTTAGAGCATTGTTTCAACGTCAAATCAATGAAATATTAATGCTTATTACTGTTAAATCCATGTTGATTCAATGTTGATGTAGCGTTGAAAATTCGGCGTTGTTTCAATGTTGATAATTCTAGTTGATCTGATGTTTCAATGTCATAATCAATGAAAGATCAACGTTCAACATAACGAGCAACGTTGACGCCATTTCAACGTCAGAAATCAACGTTGATTCAACGAAAAAGCCTGACGCTAGATCAACGTTGATTCAACGACATTTTGCTATCTGGGTAGGCGTCACACTCAACTGCTACTAAACGTACTCTGTATTCAGTAAAAGGAAGTTAAAAAACATGCAGTCCGAGACATGAAAAATGCTGCAATCTTATAGTAACTCTCAGCCCCCGGCTACCCCACCAACCCCACTGTGCAAGTGTATTTTTCACAGTTTATACATTTTATTGACAGATTCTAAGAGACATTTATTTATTTCATTCATATGGACAGTGCCGTTCACATCATCGCTAGCCCTAACAAGACCAACATCCATCTTGGATTGCGCAAGGTGCCCAGCAACGAACTGAACTGCTTAGACTGGATTGTGCAACAAAAAATGACAACAGCGGGGAGGGTCTTTTCTTACTTCAAGGGGGAACTGCAACAGTACGCCTGGGTAGACTGTGATCAAGAGCATAAAAGTGAGAACCTCCTGATAGGTATGTTTCACATCAAGTCCCTCCCCCAAAACAAGGACAGAGTGTTGGCTTCACTGAGGGGGCAAGGGAATTGCCGTGTAGTTGTTGCAACAACAGCTTTAGGAATGGGCCTGAATTTCCCTAATGTTTCACATGTGGTGATGTATGGTGTTCCAGGGGACCTAGAGTCCATAATACAACAGGTGGGGAGGGCTGGGAGAAATGGTCAGCCAGCTCATGGCATCATATACAACACTGGAAAGAATTATAAGACTGAGGAAGAGGTAAAAGAAGTGCTTGCTCTTCGAAATACATGTTTCAGGAAAATTATTTTCTCACATTTTGACGCTGAACCCAGCCTTGTAGAACCAGGCCATCTATGTTGCACTTACTGTCATACTGTTTGCTCTTGTTCATCTGGCACATGCAAAGAACCCACCCCAGATTATGAACAGATTCAGAGCAAGCCGGTTAACCTGCGCCAGATCTTTATTACAGTGGCTATTTTGACACTGCTGCTGCTGATGATGATGAACTCAGGAGCCATGTTACTAGCTCAGTCAGAGCAGTAATTTCAATGAATGTTGAGAATTTCATTTACTTCTGTGTGTTCACATCGTTGGTTACTCATTGTGCATATTTTTGGAAAAGTTTCTCATTTGTACATTTCTACAACCCAAAACTGTCCTTAATAAACCTGATTATTTTCTTCAAAACATGTTTGTAGGATCTTAATTCAAGTATATAACAAGGTACAAGACTATGGCTTCTGTAGTAAGGTGTTAACTAGGAAAGACATACAAAATAATAGGCATACACAATATACTGTAGTGTACTTTAGGTTTTGTTTATTTAACTAATGTGTATGTACAACATCTATATACATGTGACATAGTTCAAGCAAGCCTGAGATTTACATTTTGGTTTACAGTGTAAACCTTGAATTTCAATGATTACAGTGTACAGACCTCCATTCCTTTAGCTATGCACGCATCCATTGATATAGGACCTCCCAATCCAGCCTGGACAGAATGTTGCTATTGAAGTCAGGAAATGCGGAAAAGTGTCTTCCTGGTTGTTCCTTGAAAACTTCTGTCTTCCGGAACACCTCAAGCAAGGTTAAAACATCACTCTGAACATCAGCTGCAAGGTGGGTACCACTGGGCCGGGATAGCTGCAGCTCTCTGTCTGCTTTGTCCATCATTGTTTTTAACACGCCAACAGATTTGCTGACCCTGGTAGCCATGTCCTCTGTCAGGTTGCTGCCTTTATTCCTCAAATACGATTTAAGGAAGTTGTTCAGGTGTTCCAGATGGAGATCCAGGGGTATGTTCTTGCCTTTGCCACCCTTGCTATTCCAGAATCTATTCCACATAATGTCATGTGCAATCCGAGGGGACAAAGTGGAATTAAGTTGGACAGTTAAAAGGAAAGTGCTATAGGAATATTTAGTATGTCCGTAAGCTTTGTAAATGGGTAGAGCCACCTTGTAAAGCCGAATCAAGCGCTCTCCATCTCCCTCTTTCACAGCATCCAACATATCTAAAAGCAGAAAACCAAAGTAAAGCCTTGCCTCTGTATGCTGTTTTTTGTAGTCCATCAGACTTGCGGAAGCAGGCTTGGCAGGTGGAACAGGTGCCACTACAAGATGGTGGACTTTCTGTTCATGGGTCTCTCTGCTCTTTTTGTTTACCTACCCTCTTGGGCAAGCAGGCTGACGGCAAGGAAGCTTCTCCTTGCCAGTGCGTTGGGCAGCATCAGTCACTGCGGCTGACAGCTGGGCGGCACGGTAGCGGGCGGCACGGTAGCGCAGTGGTTAGCGCCTCTGCTTCACAGCTAGAAGGTCCCGGGTTCGATTCCCACCTGGACGGGGCCTTTCTGTGTGGAGTTTGCATGTTCTCCCCGTGTCTGCGTAGGTTTCCTCCGGGTACTCCGGTTTCCCCTACCACTAAAAAACATGTGCAATAGGTGAATCCTCCAGTCAGGTGATTGCTGGCTCCACATCATGGAGATGGGTCCCCGGGCGCGGCACTGCTGTCGCCCACTGCTCCTTACGGGTTGCCTCAGCGGCATCAAAGGATGGGTTAAATGCAGAGGACAAATTTCCCTACGGGGACAATAAAGTATACAAACAAAAGTGTTTGTGAATGTCAGGAATTTGTCAACAACCTCCGTCATGTAGCAAGGTCTCTTCTCTGCTCTTTGGTGCCCTGTCGAACATGGTCTGGCACAACTCTGTCAGTAGTGTCTATGAACAAATGATATAATATACATGGAGTGCCAAATTATTAAGCAAGTCATAATTTTAAGCATTAAAATGGATTTTTCAACAAAAATAGTGGTCTTGGTCCACTCAAAATATTCGTAAAACAGAATATGCATTTCTTTAGCCATGTTTTCACTTTCTTTCAAAATTATTTGAAAATATCTATTATAATAAATGATGATGCAACTCAATGAAGAACAAGAAATTAGCCATCTCAGTTATCTATTTGTGCGTGCCTGCGTGCGTGTGTGTGTGTGTGTGTGTGTGTGTGTGTGTGTGTGTGTGTGTGTGTGTGTGTGTGTGTGTGTGTGTGTGTGTGTGTGTGTGTGTGTGTGTGTGTGTGTGTGTGTTTTGACACACTTATCTTCCCATAACACTTTCAGGCCTTTTATCCTGACAATTTGCATTTTGTTTATCAACTTACGGGACCACAGCCTGTTGTAGGAATTCTGTCATTTTGGTGTCGCCTAGTATATCTGATTTGGATTTAGACCAGCTGAGGTGAGTCAGGACTCTGATGCTTGAGATGGAGCATCGATCTGAATGAAATCATAGGTTTTCCTGAAAGATGCAGAGTATTCTGTCCCACTGCTTTAGGAGTGTCTTCCAAAACCAGTAGGTGTGGAAGTTTAGTTTGAGGTTGATTTTCAATTCAAAATTATCTATGTAACTCATCTGGGGTTGGTATCTAATACCAGCCCACACCAGGACCCACTTCCACTTCACTGGTATCTGAGCTGGGGTGGAGCTTTAGGCCCGGTGCAGTCCTAGCTAAAGGCCCCTTCTCCTAAACGCACCTGGTCCTGGTCCAAACAGAGCTACCATCCTCCATTTTGTTTGATCAATCTTGAGATCAGGGGCGGAGCTAGACACTGCAATCATCAGGGGCTTAGCCCATAAAGCATTTTGGGTCGTGGGCTGAAATTTACCTGCGATGGCAGGTCGTGCAGTACATATATTTTGTAAACAGGAAAATACTATAAAATTAATAAAAATAATGAGCACTTTTATAATAAGTCCTAAAGGACTGTAGCCTCATAAATAATAATAAGGACTAATAATTGTATTTCTTTTTTAAAGTCTATGCAAGCAGGGCCACAGCCAGGGGTTTAGAAGTAATAAGGTGAAATAATATTTATGTGGGGGTCTGGGATCCTCCCCCAGGAAATTTTGAATTTCACAGATGTAATTTAGTGCAATCTGGTGTATTTTAGATGAGCATATTCTATTTTAATCTCCTATTATACAATGATACAAATTACAACATAGGCTACATTATTATTATTTTACTCTTAAAATACACCATTTTAAAAAACTCCCAATTTTAAGCTGGTAATGCTTTTACTAATTTATTATATTTATTTATCTATTGCTTTATTTACTGTAAATCTAAAGTCTTAAGTCTCAAGTCTAAAGGAAAAATAACAGAAATTCATCACAAGGATTTTTTTTTCAACCAGGACTCACTCAGGACAGTATTAGATCATGCCAGTTATTAACCAGGGCTAAACCAGGACTCACTCAGGACTAAACCAGGACTAAACCAGGACTCACTCAGGACTAAACCAGGACTAAACCAGGACTCACTCAGAACTAAACCAGGACTCACTCAGGACTAAACCAGGACTAAACCAGGACTCACTCAGGACAGTATTGGATCAAGCCAGTTATTAACCAGGGCTAAACCAGGACTCACTCAGAACTAAACCTGGACTCACTCAGGACAGTATTAGATCAAGCCAGTTATAAACCAGGATTAATTCAGAACAGAATCAGAACCATCAATAAGAAAAGCAAATGGCTGGACAAATGGCTCATATGAACATGGACTAAGCTAAAGTTGCACATATTTACTCCAAAACTAAGACAGACAGTACAAAATAAAGTCTAAAACCAACCAAGACACCAGTCAAGTCTAGTCTTGCACCAGAGACTTTTACTTCCAATTTATAGACACTTTCCCTTTTCACAATTTAACCCACTTTTCCCACTGTTACTGAACAAACTGCAGGGCTATTGAAGTTGCAGGCACTTTTTGCAGTGTACTGTATCATGTTAGCAAACTGAACACAAACACTGAGCAGGCAGGTCTTGTCTGACTATTTCTTACCTGTTTCTTGCTGCATTTCTGCACTGTCCTCATTCTGGTCTCTGTCCCTCTCTGTGTCATCTCTCCCTCTTTGTTCTAATGAGCAAACATCATTCAGAATCATATACACCATTTTCTTACCTTACCTGAGGACAATTGCTCCATGTCTGTGCTGTCCTCATTCTGGCCTCTGTCCCTAACCCTATCTATCCCTCTCTGTGCTATAAATCCACCAGAGCAATTATTAAAAACCCAAAGTTATGACATATACTGTAGTATTATAAATATGTGAAACTGTACTTTGTTGTTCTCTCTCACCTGGGTTGCCTTCCTGTCATGTTTTGAAAAAGCACCTGATGTCCATGGGGGCAAGTCACTAAAAATATACATTATTATGTTATAAAATTAAGCAAGATTGTAATTAATTACAATAGATACGTTTCCACATATTGTCCATAAAACAAGGCTAATTACTTTTCTCAAGAAGGAAACACAAGTAGTGGCACCTTATGATCGCAGCATCAGGACTAATGGTGCGTCCACACCAAGCGCCTCTTGGGCGTCAAAGACGCGCCTCAAGTCCGTAGTTGGACGCTTGTGCTTACTGAAGTCAGACGCTTGTTACAAATGTCACAGAGCGTCAAGACGCCCTGGCCGCACGTCAACTCCGAGTCTGTTCGTAGCCATCTTGGAAACAGCTCGTGCCTGAAAACTACAGTTGTTCGGAGGCTAACTACTGTAGTCTCCTTCTTTGCTCCTGCCATGTCCTATGGATCTTTAACTATTCCCCCATGGTCTACGCAGGATCTCCCCAGTATTTAAGCTCATATCCAGCCCATACGGTTGAAGGGACATTGGTGGCAAGTGACTATAAGCTAGGTTAGCCGGTTAGCTTTTTGCGATCGCGTACAGCTCATTGTTGATAAAAAAAAGTGTGTGCAATAAACCACAAATGTGTCAAGCCCATCTCAGTATGTGACCATCATAAAGGCTGTTCTGTGTAGTTAAGGGCTTTATTGACGTGATTAGTGCATAATACTTGTTTTCAAGGGGTCAATGTGAGCTATCTGTTTGGGCTAGCATAGAAATAATTATAAAACAGATCGACTACGGCCCGTTGTAGATAAAACGTGAGCAATAAACTTAAAAATCAGCAAGCCTGGCTCAATGTGTGATCATTGTTACACGGTTGCTTTATGTAGATGGGGCTTAATAGACTTTATTCGTGCATATTTCTCGTTTTCACATCGATTGGACATTTAGCTTGTACTGTAGCATTAGCCTTGGGAATCCTGTGTGCATCATCAAGACCCAAACACATTCCCAGCACAGATCCAGCCACTCAAATACGTTTTCTTGTCGCCGCTTTTAATCCTGGGTGTTTAGATAAAAGAAACACTGATGTGTGTCTTTGTAAAAGTCCCAGAGCTGCTGTAGCCCCGGTTCACAACACGATAATCCTCCGTGACTCGTTTACATCTGCGGGCAGGTAGAGGATCTGTCCCAGACCGACGGTGGGGGACGAAGGATGGAAATTAGCCCAAGGCTACAATCCGGTGTGGCTTGTTTACATGCATGAGACCCATGTACTGTATGTTCATTAACATGCACTGTCCCGACTAAATAAAAATAAATAAGTACGTTGGAGGTGTTGGATGGGCTGTAGGAGACAATGGAGCAACACCCAAATCAGCCAGGTCTTCATTTGACAGTCCACTAAAAGTGAATATGTCCAGGGCATCCACGTCCTTGCTTGTGGCAGTGCTTGTTGTCGGGGTGGTCTCTGTGGCGGTGCATGTTGCAGTGACTTTTGGAAAATAAAAAGACTCAAGTTGAAATTGTGGGTTTAAAAACATGATGAACATATACATAAAGACAGTTACTAACTCACTTGATAAGGACAGGTCCTCAAGGATGTTTGGAACAGTCCTATGAGTCAAAAACGACTCCAAGTCCTGTTTCATCGACTTCATTGGGCACATGCAGTACTGGGTGATTTCTTTTTGCTTGCAAATGACATTGCTGTGAATTGTACAGATGCCCAGTTTGGCCAGTCACTGGAAAGCTGCCTTTTTTGCCCCTCCATACAATAACACAGAGTTCACATAATATGCCAGAGCAGATAAACGGGGTTCTCTTCCCTGTAAGGCCACGGAGGCTGCAGCACAAATGTGCGGAATGGATGTGTTTGCAATTTTTGACAATAAACTGAACAAGAATGGTGCAAGCCGCTTCAGGTCATCATGCAACTCTTGGAAGGAAAAAGATTGGAGATCAAGAGCACTTGACCTCCACAGCATGAAATGGTTCTGCTGGTCACAGAGGGTCACACAGTCAGCCTCCACTACCTCCAATACACTGTCTTGTAAATGGTCCATTACTTGACGATTGCGTGCAATGAGATTGGCAGCTGAGGCAAACTTCTGCTTTGCCAAATTCTCCACAATCCCCGCTATGTCAGGTTGACATATCGTCTTCTTTTGATTGTCATAGGTGATCACAATCTGAAAACAAAAGGTAGCAATGGATGATAAGATATACATTAGGTTTATCACAGATATGGTACAACTGCCAGAGATATAGTAGGTCTATGGTGGGCTGAAAGCGGGGGAGGGTCTTTGACTTAACCACATCAACCTCAGCCACTTTCTGAGTAGATTAAGCACGTTTTGAATGTCTAACACAGCGTGTCTTTCCCACGCGCACCTGTCTTGCTGCACACGGCTGCAGAGGGGAGACGGGGCAGTGGCAGAGTGCGGGGATGGGCCGACACCATGCGCTCTCGTGCGGGGTAGCGGGGATGAACAGATCCGATGCATCCATGAGAGCGGAGAGAGACTTTTTTTGTTGTCATTATTTGAGCGTGTGTGATTAGCGCAGCAATGCAGCGGCCCCATTAAGAAGACCGTTAAGACTGGAGCTTATCGGTCCGGGTGGACTGGCACACGTGGGCCCCGGGGCCGTTCTGATACCGGGGTTCGATACCCATCCCTAGCTACACCTGTTGTCTATCACAGTATAAACTGGAGTCTGATACAGACATCGGAGGGCATCGGAGTTGGTCCCACAACTCCGATGCCCTGTATAATAAAGGGCCTTAGTGTACAATTATCTTTTTTTTTTTTTATCACAATCTGTTCACAACCTGTTCAAGACACTGATATTAACTGAAATTCCTTTCCTCTGGACCCAGGGTGCAGGGCCCCCTCCTGTGGTGCGGCACTAATTGCCTCATTGACATAACAAAAGCAGCTGAGGACAGGTATTAGCTAAAATCCTTTGGGTCAGTTGACCAGTCTCTGGGTTTTACAGGTATAAAGGTCAAATGACACCTCTCTGGGTTTTCTAGTGTTCTAGTGAGTGCCTCGGACTTTATTTTGCTTTTTGGACTGCTTTCGCTACTTTGCACAAGCTGCTCTACAAGCCAGTCTCAGCAAATTTATTCTAAATATGGTTTAGGCAATTATGCTATGAGGCTAACAATTTGAAAGCTAAGACGAACAAAACTGTTCTAAACCAATCTCTTTTCTTGCACTGCTTGCCGTGTTGTCTCTTTTTGTCTCTATATTGGCGCTTTTTTCAAGAAGATTTTAGATTTGGATCGTGACAAATCAATTTTTTTAATCCAGCTTTTGGAGACACTGACAGCAAATTTAAACTTTCATAACTCATTTCTAACATTCCAATCTTAACAACTTTCATGTAACAATACTGTTACATATAAACAGTAATGTAAACAAAAGGCCTCATAATAAGAGCTCATTCATACATTTTGATTCTGAGAGCTTGAAGTTTTTGCGAAAGCTTGCTTGGATCAATCTGCATGTTCAACTTCTGAAAGAACTCAAAAGTGTGCTTCATCTCTGGTGGATAACTAAGATTGAGAGCATAAATGATTCCAAATAACATGACAAAAGCATTGCAGATGCTTCGAAGTTCTCTCATCAGAACAACACCTTCCACGATCACGCCAACATCCTCTGGGTTGTCATCTTCGTCTGCTTCTTCATGTACAATCATGGTCTGTGCTATATTGTTGTCGCTATCAGCATCGGTGTCCTGAATATAAAGGAAAAATAGGTTAGGAAATTTGATGATAGTATTTTAAGCAACAAGATTACTTCTGAGAGCTAGGTGGGAATTATGTATAATGTAGACTTAAGCTTATACTCAAGGTTCTGTGTAAAATTCTTTAACTTAAGTTTTCAACTTACAGTATAGCAGCACTGATTAAATTAGTTGAAAATAAGACTCATCTGTGTCTTTCACAAACGGTTACACCACGCCATTCCGACACACCGCTACTCCGACATTGAGGTCTCATTGTCGGAGTGGGGGTGTTTACATTTATTATCAATCAATCAATCAATCTTTATTTATATAGCGCTTTTCATACATTTCATGTAACACAAAGTGCTTTACAGATTTAAAAAAACATTCTCTCACACCCACCTCCTCCCACAAATACAAACACATTGTCACACTCACACTCTCCCACCCACCTTCCCAGAGACACACCACACAAGCACAACACACACACTCAAGGTAAAACAATGGACGCAATGGACATAAGGCTGAGGTAAGGCTGGGTACAGATAAACCAGGTAAGGAAACACCATCCAAGGAGCCGTCTGCATCGGGAGCGGCATCTCGGCTGCAGCCATAGGGCACCAACACAGGACGCCTGGAGGAGGCGCGGTAGAAACACCACACCTCCATCCAGACACCCACAGGACAGCACCCCAGCAGCCACAGCCAATTACTGCTCCCGAGGCAGAGGGCTCCTCCAGAGGAAACTGGGAGAGCATAAAAATGGTTAAAATAAGTAAAAAGTAAAAGTAAAAATAAGAATATTAGGACCACTAAAATAAGACCGAGAGGTAAAATGCATAAAGAAAAAAAGAAAAATAAATAAATATTAATAACAATTAAATAAATAGGCCTAGCAAGAATAAATATCAGTTAAAAGCTACACTAAAAAGGTGGGTCTTAAGCCTGCTTTTAAAAACATGAACGTTCTCTGCGGTCCTGAGCTCCTCCGGCAGGTCGTTTCAGAGGCGAGGGCCATTATATTGGAAAGACGCCTCGCCATGAGTCTTTTTGTTGACTTTAGGAATAACTAGGAGACCCCTGCCGGTGGAGCGAAGGGGCCGTGAAGGTTCATATGGTAAAAGCAATTCTGAGAGATAAGAAGGACCAAGACCATTAAGACATTTAAAAACCATTAAAAGAACTTAAAAACGAATCAAACGTCCCGGCACACTGACATTTTCCCCCCTTTGTCGGAGTGTTGACACTTATCTTTTGTGCAACGTCCCGCCATTCCGACACACAAGATAATTATAAAAAAATACGTAGGCCTACTAGAATTAACTATATTTACGCTCACATCCACTCACACAAGACAAAAGATTTCGAAAATGAAGTGTCACGATCACAAGAGCCTATAGGACCAGATAATGCAGTGTTATTTTCTTTATGTCTCTACACGGTTCCCTCTCGCGGCTCCCGTGTTGTCTGGGCACAAAACAAAACCCTGAGAATAGTTGATGCTGGAGGAGTCCGTACTCCATCACGCGGTGTACGGAGAGCCAAGGGCAGCGGCTCGTGCTATAGCCGCTCCTAGCGCTCAGCAAGTTTTTTTTTCTGATGGCTGCATTCCAGCCATATCCACGTTAGACTGGGAATCTTTTTACGAATGGGGCAACACATGCATCACTCCTCTCTCAGTGCCGCCGCCTGTCATGCGCTCATTACGCACTGTGCGTCGGCTGTCTGATGCTCCAAGAGGCACCACTGAGGCCACTGTGATTGAATGATGTTGAACAGTATTTGTGCCGCTGTTTTATTAATGCAGTTGACATAAAAACGATCCATATTAAATGAGAACGATTAGGAAGAGCAGCAAAGGAAACATGCCAACATGTCCAGTAATCAGGGCTTATGGCACAATTACGCGGCACCACGGGTGGACCAGTGAACACCCACCTTTGTCCTTAGCCCACCCGACGGTCCTTATCATTCAGTGTCTACTGCGCGGTCTGCACCTTTGTTTGCAGGACCAGACGCGCACTGGCTGTCTCTGACGCATCGCTCTGCTCCAAAAACTCTACCAGTTCCTTGTGCCCCCGCCAGAGAATACTACAGGCGGCTAACTTTGTGTTGGGGCATCATCATTGTTTTACATTTTGCCTGATGAATGAAGAGACAATGCCTGTGCGTACTGTAAGTCAGGCAGCGTTGTCACGTGTTTCTTTTAGGCTACTCGTCTTCCTCATAACTGCAATAATAAAACAGTGGCACGAACACTGTTTACTTATTTAAAAAAGCTCTTCTTAATTCCATTCAGTCACGTTCGCCTCAGTGTGGGGATATTTGAAGGCAGACGCACAATGCGCAATGAGCATAGGCAGCGGCATTGAGAGAAGAGAGAGGACGCAATATAGAATATAAATAAACAAAATGTGCTGCCGAGACGCAGGACGTAGATGTTGAACACCGGACACTGCGGCCGCGTTAACCGGTAGCATATCAGAAAGCAGTAAACAAAAATAATGGACGTTGTTTTTGCAGTATTTTTCCCCCATTTATTAGCCATTACACACTTCAATATTTTCTATTGATTTCAATTGTATTTAAAAACGGGAAAAACAATTTAACAACCATAAGTTGTGTTTTCGCAAATGTATTTTGAGACGGAATAACCACTGATCGAAGGCTAATATTATTATTTTTTTTTTTTCTGTTTTTAGTCCAAATCAGAAATGCATCAAATTAAAGTTCAAGTTATAAAAATGCTAAGTTTGAGAGGGACAGTTTAATTGTGAGTGGCGCATAAAGTGGGACAACAATGCACAATGACGCACGCGCCCTGAATATGTAACGCTGTAGGGCTAGGCGTGGACTGCAACCGAAGGTTCTTGTCGGCAACCTGAAATAGGTCCGGCCACGGAGCCAAGTGTGTGAATAAAAACACAAGACAGATACTTCGGTTCAAGTAGGTGTATTAAGGTATATGTTAATAGTTATTTGAATAATACTTATCAATAATAATAATAATAATAATAATAATAATAATAAATGTATAATTAATAATGTATTATAGGGAATAGTTATATTATAGATAGGTTAGATATGTTCAACGAAACAGCGAATGTTCCAAAGACAAAACATAACACACAAAAAAGAAACAAAGCAATGTGTTGATGATCCAAGGGTTTGTCTCCTTTGATATAGTTCAGTTTCTTTTATAAAGTTCGGTTGTGGGCAATGAGTCCGGGTTATAATCCAATAAAGAATCCAAGAAGTTGCTTATCCTACCATACCACGTAGCAGGGGTAGAGAGCAGTGGGTTTCAGGCTCGCCATCCAAGGGTTGACAGTTCAGGAGAGGAAAACCAACCAAGGTTTCAGGGAGGGGGTACAAAAAAAACCTGACCGATGAGTAGCAGTAGTCAGATTAACCGGTAGGTCCTGACAGGTAGATTCGAGAGAATCGATGAGAAGGCACAGAATGAGCACACCGCAATAAGTTCCGCTCAGTCGTTTTCTGTTACTTTGCAGTAGTTGTAGGCTTTCAGAGCGAAAACGCTATCCTGGCCACGCCACAGCAGCAGCAGCTATTTGGGGAATAGCGGGAGTGGAGCAGGAGGAAGTGACGAGGGGGAGAGGGATCTTTAAAGGAAACTGGGCCGCCACAATAAAAGGCACAGGATGTTGGGCGGCTACTTTACGTGGGTTACAAATAGTATTGAATAATATTCATTAATATCTCAAAAACTATAAGAGTACAATCACATTTCTACAACAAAAACAACTGACTTATGTTTTTGTAAATGCAAGTATAATGATGGGCTCCAGGTTATCTGGAGCACTGTCCGTGTGCTTTTATGTGTAAAAGCACAGTGTCCCACATACACCCCCCCATGCGCGCTGCTTTGTGGAGAAGGACTTGTTTTTGGACAATGTTTTGAACGAAGGGGAGCGCGTGGCTTGGTCAGCGCTGTGAGCGGCGCATCCACTTTTCAGTCTCTTTTAAGCCTCGAGCGACAGCTCCAGTGTCTGAGTGTAAAATGCACACGTCGGACTTCAGCGCTTTGTTGTAAAATACAGACTAGCCCGCACCTGTCACTGCCTTTGCCCAAAACCATCTCACGAGCCGCTGCAGAGGGACGGAGAAGTGTGTTAGAATGAGGAGTCAGATCGCGCAGAAGAAAAATCCTAGAGTACTGATTGGTTCGACAAGGACACGCCTACTTCATCATGTACTTTTGTGTGTGGCTTGGGGGAGGGTCCTCTCTCTCTCTCTCCCTCCCTGCTGATACACCAACATGTGTCCCTTGGGACAGCTGCATAACTTTTGTTTTAGATTGTAAATTCAGGGAATAAAATCATTATTTTGATTTTAAACAACGAGTCTCCATCTTCTCTCTATATATAGTCGGGGGCCCAAAGTCTCAAAAGGTCTTTAAAATGGATTGGACCTGACATGGTCTGCCATACTTTTTATTTGTGTTTTTTCTGTTAACTTTAACCCTAAGGACCAAATTGGAGGGTCTGCTCTGCTGGAAATATCGCGAAAAAAAATTGTGGCCATTTTAGTGTATGCACCCCCATGTCGAAAAAGTCGCTTTTGACACTGGTCCAAAGTTTGGTTTAGGCCATTTCCAGCCCATTAGAAAATGATTTACACCATTGTATTTGGTATCATTTTAAAGAAGACATTGTCATGTTTCATTTGAGCCCAAATGTACTACTCTGTGACAATTACTGTGGTAGCCATAGCTCCTCTAACTCAAACCTGAGGACGTTTTTTCACCATTTTCGCCAAAACAGTTTTACTACGTTTAACGCTGTTTCTTCCAGGAACATCACAGACACAAATGTTTGATACTGGGCGACTCTCTAGACTCTGAGGATTCAGGAAATGTATAACATGTCAGCACTTTCTCAGCTTAAGGCCTGTTTGTGAGCCACAAAGTAGAAGAATGTCCCCCTCATATGCGCCTCTTCAATAGAAATAAGCCTACTGTATATCTGCCATTCTGAGGTTGGAACAGCTGGTGGACCTTCTGCCCAGGACAGGCCCAACTTGAAATTACATTTATAGAGAAGAACAGTTCTGTATTTTCAAAAAAAACGTTTCAAAAAAAGTTCTTCCTCTATTTTGTATTATATAGCTCTTTATCATTACGCCTATACTATGCCATACACACAATGTCATTCTGTTGCTTTCTCTACTACAATATACGTAACCCTCTAAATCTGTCTAAATTTTCTCGATAATACAAGATAATCCTAACAGTTTGGCTTTGAAGACACCACATGGGTATGCCTAAAATACCATATGTATTGGTGGTACACTAGATACTAACTTACTGTAGTTAATGTATTTGCTGTAGAAAACTGCACTATTCTGAAGGTGGATTTGCCATAAACCACAGGTTTACTACGAACAACACCCTTTTTTACTGATCAGTAAATTGATAATGTAAATAGTTGTATAAGATCGTTTCATTAAAGTTGTTTTATTTCATCACTAATAAATCAAATATAGTTGTATAATGATAGTGAGGTGTTATAGAGTATAACCAGGAGAGTCAACACAAAATAACTACAGTCTAGTACAGTCCAGGACCAAATCACAGAGGCAGTCTAAACAAGACAAGTCTAACTATTTATCTAGGTTTTCTGAAGTTATTCTAAGTTTTTTGTACATGTTAAAATTGTCACACTGGATTTCTCTCTGATATTTTAATATATTTGATTTTTGTTTTTAATGTTACATAATGTATTTATTTCTTTCTAGGCACATTGAGTCTGTCCTGGCCACATGAAATGTGTTTTATAAATGAATAAACAAAAAGTTTATTACTTTTATGGACAGAATTTCGAGGTACAGTCATGGACCGGAGGGTGTTCAGGATCTCATCTCTGCTGTTTGCAGATGATATTGTTCTGTGAGCTTCATCAAATCAGGACCTTCAGCGTGCTCTGGTTTGCAGCCGAGTGTGAAGCGGCCGGGATGAGGATCAGCACCTCCAAATCTGAGGCCATGGTTCTCCACGGGAAAAAGGTGGCTTCCCCTCTTCAGGTCGGTGGAGAGTCCTTGCCTCAAGTGGAGGAGTTCAAGTATCTCGGGGTCGTGTTCATGAGTGAGGGACAGATGGAGCGTGAGATCGATAGACGGATCGGTGCAGCGTCAGCAGTGATGCGGTCGCTGTATCGGACTGTTGTGGTGAAGAGAGAGTCAATCTACGTCCTTACTCTCACCTATGGTCATGAGAATGACTGAAAGGACAAGATCGCGGATACAAGCAGCCGAAATGAGTTTCCTCCTAGGTGAGCTCAGTCACCTGGGAGGAGCTTGGAGTAGAACCGCCGCTCTTTCCTATCGAGACGAGTCTGCTGAGGTGGCTTGGAGGGCACATTGGAGGGACTATGTCTCCCTGTGGCCTGGAAACGCCTTGGGATTGCTTCAGGAGAGCTGGAGTTAGTGTGCGTGGAGAGGGATGTCTGCGAATCCCTGCTTTGCTGCTGCATCCATGACCTGACCATGGGTAAATTGGAAGAAAAAGGATGGATGGTCAAAATCCAGATCTCAGATTTGCGGATGCTGATTAGGTTTGTTTATTGGTTTATTTGGTAGGGACAGTGCAAGTTAATGAACAAGCCACACCGGATTGTAGCCTTGGGCGTATTTCCATCTGTCGTCCCCCATGTGCACTCTCAAACACACTCTCATTCATCCTGGCCTATTGTACATGTTTTTAATGGTAGGGGAAACCGGAGTACCCGGAGAAAACCTACGCAGACACGGGGAGAACATGCAAACTCCACACAGAAAGGCCCCAGCGGGAATCGAACCCAAGACCTTCTAGCTGTGAATAGGCCTGCCACGCTAATTTTTTTTGAGGACGATATATCGTCTCAGAAAATATCGCGATAAACGATAATATTGAGTATAAAGCAAATACTGTAGGCAATAAAAAGAAAACTGTAAGCAACTATTTTAATTGAAATGTATTGAACTTTTGGCATTCAATATTAACACCTTATACCAAACAAAGTGCCATCTAGAAGGGTCGATATATTCTAGGACACTGTTTCCATCTGTGCTTCTCAACCTTTTAACATAACTTACACTCTCACCAGGTTCTGTGTTTGAACTAGGTCTGTCATGACATTTTTTTTAAATAGCCAATATACAGTGTCCTCTTTAAAAAATATCCCAATAACAATATTGATATTTCATCTACATTAGTCTGGTTAAATATTCCCCGACAAAAACTCATTTCTATGTTGAATTAAACCTGGTAGAATAAAATGTATATTAAATGTATGGATTCAGATAATACTGTATTACTGCAAAAATAGAGTAGCCATATGTTTTGTTTTTTCCTTTTCTTTTCAAATCTCACCTCCTGTATACACGGCTGTCGGAGTAAAGCAGCTTTTTGGGGGTGGGGGAACTTAGTGACTGTTTGTCAAACTGCTGCAGCGTTTCTCTGGCTTTTGAAAAGTGTGGACCAGTAATATGTTCTCCGGACTATCGCGCTTGTATTTGGATAGTGGCTAAAGCGCTCGGTTTCCTCTCGCTAACAGTAGCGCTGATTAGCTTTGATACACTGACTGGGCGGGGGTTTCGTTTCGTTCTCAGTTGGACATACCTGCAGTGTGCATTAATGTTGTTATTCTCTCCGTGATGCTTCTTTTGGCTGGAACTCCAAGTGTTTTCACACGAGCCCCTCTTGCTCCGCGATAAAGTTCACAGAAAGTGTCGGAATCAGCACGGCACTTTGTTTACACCCCGCCTCTTTCCAAAAGCAGCGCTGATCTATAAATTATCTGGATACATGCGGGGATACGGCTGATGTGCTTCAGTGCTGTCTTTACGCACTTGGAGACGGGTTGGATGGACGCTCCGCTCAGTCAGCGCTGTGATAGCGTTCATTCTTCTGTATTTATTTTAAGCACACGCAGCACGTGCATTTATCGAGACTAAAAATGTTATCGTCCTTCATTTTACTTATCGAGCGATAAGTCGATATAGTAATTATCGCGGCAGGCCTAGCTGTGAAGCACCAGCACTGACCGCTGTACTACCATGGTTCAGTAATACAGTAGATCATTGGTGCCGTGTACAGAGCCCAAGACTGAAGTGACAATTCTGGTGTTCAATGACAAATGCCACAGTACAGCAAGGCAGTAACCACTGGTGACATGAGAAAACATATGCCCCTCTGGCCATCCTCCTTAGGTCTGTTTCTGTTGTTTTAGTCAAACATACTCACCTTAGGTTAGTTAATGCTCATTCTGCTCATTCATAACTTCAGAAAACCTAGATAAATAGTTAAACCTGTCTTGTTTAGACTGCCACTGTGATTTGGTCCTGGACTGTACTAGACTGTAGTTATTTTGTGTTGACTCTTCATGTCCTGGTTATACTCTATAACACCTCATTATTTGACTTATTAGTGATTAAAAAAAGGACCTTTATAAAACTATAACAATTTACTAATCAGTAAAAAAGTAGGGCTGTCTTGGCTGACACGTCTCTGCAACATCGCGTGGCGGTCGGGGACAGTGGCCCTGGATTGGCAGACCGGGGTGGTGGTCCCTCTCTTTAAGAAGGGGGATCGGAGGGTGTGCTCCAATTACAGAGGGATCACACTTCTCAGCCTCCCCGTGAGGTCTACTCCAGGCTGGAGAGGAGGATTCATCCGATAGTCGAACCTCGGATTCAGGAGGAACAATGCGTTTTTTGTCCCGGTCGTTGCACACTGGACCAGCTCTATACCCTTCATCGGGTGCTCGAGGGTTTGTGGGAGTTCGCCCCACCAGTCCACATGTGCTTTGTGGATCTGGAGAAAGCGTTCGACCATGTCCCTCGTGGTGCCCTGTAGGGGTGCTCCAGGAGTATGGGGTCCGGGGTCCTCTGCTAAGGGCTGTCCGTTCCCTGTATGACCGCAGCAGGAGCTTGGTTCGCATTGCCGGCAGTAAGTCAGACCTGTTCCCAGTGCGTGTTGGATAGAATTGTAAAATTGGCTATGTGTTCAAGGTCTGTGTGCACCTGCTGGCCAATTGATTTAATTTTACATGAGACGCGGGTGATCTCTGCTTTAGGGGCTTTGATGTGCACGGGGTCTATACTCTGCAGATGATGCTGCAGAGAGCGAGTGTCTGCGGATTCAGAAACACTCATGGATCGCATGTCTCGTCACCAGCACCAAGATTTTTGCAGAACTTTGCAAATAGGTGTTTTTTTTCTCTTTTCTTTTTTTTATGAATGCCTGAAAGCTGACGCGCTCCCGACATGGCACAGGCCGGGGAACTATATTGTGAGAGTGGACTTTTTAAGTGTAGCCTGTAACGCTACTGCATGTGTCATTTCTGATGAATGAATCTGCACAGGGAACTGTGTTATGTATCCTGATTTAACTGATCATAAAGTCAATTTTGCACACATACAGAAATGAGCTTGAAATGAACAAGACTGGCGTGTCTTATCCCCTCGCGCTCTCTCTCCCTGCGCTGCAGGAGAGGGGCAGAGAAGTCGCGCACAGACGCACTTGCCGTGGAAAATAGGAGACATTGAGCTCCAAAAAAGCGTTCTCTGGACCACAAGCAGCAAAACACTGCTTATTTTACCTCAAAAACCTGCTGTAAAGATGATAGAATGAATCGTGGCTGAACTATGAATGCGCGCATGGCGGCAATGCGTGGCGGCAACCGCCCCAACCCGGCCCGTGATCGAATTTTATGACCGGACCACAAGGATCCCGTGACCCACACAACCCGTGCGTTAATGCCTCCAGCTATGTGTGACACCCAGCGCGTTTTACAACAGTTTACGACAGTTTGACAAACAGGATGAGGAACCTTTACCACGGTTCTGATTCAGTTCTGAGAAGTGCCAGCCATGCGCATACATGTGCATGCTGTAACATTTCCAGCTCTGTGCCTCAAAAAAGAAAGACACCTGTCGCCCTGGTCACACTATGCTGGTTACTTAAAGTTTGATCATTAAGAGTTTTCCAAAACGGCCCAACTCCCTGAGAAACATGCCCTCTGGAGGGGTCGCCCCCTTACTTCTGTCGTCTATGCACAGGCCATTTGAAGTCTCTCCTCTCCTGTCTCCCTCGCTGCTCCTCGCTGAATATAATCCAAAACTATACAGAGGAACACGTAACATAGGCCTATGCGTCTCATATATAAATATCTGCGTCGGAGTAGGCTATAGGCTGGATCATTACGCGCTTATATTCAGCCCAAAAACACACAGGCACGGACGACCTGCACACAGCAATATCAACTTCACCCTCAACTCCACACACACTGAGCTACTACTAGACAGAGCACATCTTACAACACTGGGTTTCAAGTTTAACAGCATGAAATGTCTTTTTATGCAATAAAGTGATTGAGTAACTATCCCCCCTTCTGTTTTTTTGACAAATCGTACCCTGAGTGTACAACCAATACATATGGTATTTTAGGCATACCCATGTGGTGTCTTCAAAGCCAAACTGTTAGGATTATCTTGTATTATCGAGAAAATTTAGACAGATTTAGAGGGTTACGTATATTGTAGTAGTGAAAGCAACAGAATGACAATGATAAAGAACTACAGTATATAATACAAAATAGAGGAAGAACTTTTTTTGAAACGGAATTATACTGAGAGTAGATTAAACGCGGGCGGCCTCTATTTAATGGTTAGGGCAAGGTGTGAACATTCTGCAGTCATTAGGAATGTTATAAAGGCAATTTAATGCACACAAAATGCTGCATGAATACTTATGCACGCCCCACAGAATCATGTATCATTTTGCTTTCACTTCACAGTTGTCTGTTACTTCTGTGTGAACTTTCAGTAAAATCTTTACGTTTAGGGTCGTAAACATGACAAAATGTGCAAAAGTTCAAGGTGTATTAGTACTTTCGCAAGGCACTGTATATACAGTAGGTGAAGACGACACAGCAGGGCACAGGAATGGTGATACAGTTCCAGATGTAACAGCATGACAGTTTGGTGTGTTTATGCAGATGAGTAGCAGACATCTGGCCTATTGTCATCTGGCCTATTGTCTTAAGTGTGAAAAGAGGATCTCGTCGGGGATGCAGGATGCCGGCGCTTTCCGGCATTTGGTTGAAACTCAGCAGGCCACCAGACGATATACTAGTTTGTGTATTACTGCAGCTACTTTTAGTTAATTAACTCTAAATAAAACTGTTACAACACTACTAAGTAAAAGCTGTAAAAGTTCACATGCCGTAAAATACAGCGGTATAACTTTCACCTCAGTGTCAGCGCGATGTCTCATACGGTTTATCACCCTCAGTGATGCCTTTGTTGGAGCGGGGTTAGCGCGAGTAGACAGACAGCCGCTGGACACATACGGCTGTTACGCAGGTGTAGTGAGCGAGCGAGTGTAGGGCAGCGGGGCTCACTCAGCCTAGACTGGAGCTGGAGGCTCCTACGGCTGCAGTCATAGGAGACAATATTATGGCCTGTACTTCCGCTGTTGCAGACGAATAAATGATAATTGATGACATACTGACGCTCTGAGCCTTGACATTCAAATATTGTTTTCTCTATTTTAGTATCAGTTTGAAAACTCAAAATGAAAGCCATTTAGAGTGATTTTGTTTCATTACATAAAACGAAAAATGCTCATAGCAGACGTTTCTAGGTAATTTCATTTTTGATTTCAATTTGAAAAATGATTGAACGAATCATACCGAGCGGATAAGCAAACCATACGTTTGTAAGAGGTTCCAAGATCAGCCGCAGTTTCCTTCCAGTAGACCTCCTTTGGATTTGAAGATACTATCAGCTTCGATGACTGTTTGTCCAGTTCAGAAAAGAATATTGATTGTAGTGGAACTGTTGTTATCCTTGTGAATTCAGCATTCATCTGAGTGGAAAAGGAACATACAGTATCTATTACAATAACTATTAATACCAGTTAAAACTATTTGCACTATTTTTTGTAATCATGTAAATTACAAAATAGTGTGATTTACACTATATTGTCAACTTACACACCTGAAAGCTGGGTAAGTTTTCGGCTGTACAGGAGTTGTCAATCCTAGATGAAAGCTCTTGAGTTATCGTCTGTACTCTGTATTTAAAGTGTATGACATTTCACCTCTCATCCATCAGTAACAGGCTTTCTTAGGCTTTCTGCTCATAAGTGGGCTACAAATACAGTAGATCACTGAGAGGGGATAGCTTGACTTAGTCCCCCCTTCTTTATTCAAAGGCTACTCTCAACCTGTTGGTAAACAACCTTTGTCATTAAGTATCAGTCTCAATTACCCTAGTATCAGGTGATCAATGCTCGATACCTGTGTATGGATCTGCCCTGGGCTGTGTCTCAGCCAATGGGCGAGGAACGTGCTTCTCTTTGGTCCTCATGGCGGGGAGCTGACACTCTTGCAATGTCAGCATGGCTTAAAAGCCTGGCTCCAAAGAGCTTCTTTTTATTTTTTTATTTTTTTTATGCTATGACCCATGTGACGCTGGGCTGGCTATCATACTTTTAACGACGCTGTTTTTTGTGCACCAGAATTAAAAAGTTTAAGTCAGATGCTATGACTGACAAGCTCTGGAGCGCTGTGGAGGCCCTTGAGGGCATCCAGAGACACAACAGCCTTTTGGATGAGAGGCAAAACGTCATACACTTCAACTACAGACTACAGCCGGTGAATCAAACTTTCATCTAGGTTTTTGCAAAAGTTCATTAAATCAATGTTCAATACTTACTTCATTCACAGTGCAGGCCATCTGTTGACAACTTTGGATACCATAGGATCGTCTTGGTACCATACCATAGGACCTTCTCTCCCTCCGTCGGTGAGAGAAGGTCTTTTGCATTTTCTCTTTGACAACAGCATTGTTGTTTCTTTTCTTCATTTCTGTTAGAATTGCCACGTTCTCTTCCTCTAGGCCAGAGGTCACTAAACGGCGGACCTCGGTCCGGATCCGGACCCATGCGCCAGCCATTCCGGACCCGAACCTTGGATCCGAACTTTGGACCCGACCGTGAATTCCCTCAGACGAGTAGCTGCGTCTGCGCTCTCTCTCTCTCCCTCCCTCCCTCTCCCTCTCTGACTGCACCAGAGCGATAAACTACAGCCCAGACGAACAGAAAGAGAAAGTCCTACATCTTAGCTTCATGATACTTTTTAAATTTTTATAAACGGTTTTGGAATGACTGAAATGTGGCTCGCTAAAAACAAAAGCACGGCAGTTTCCCGAGCAGGTCTGAACCAGGACTAAACCTGGACTAAGCCAGGACTAAACCTGGACTAAGCAGGGCTCAGTGTGTTGAACTGAGCAAAGAAACACATCACTGTCATATATTAAGTGCACATTGTGTATAATAGGCTACCCTATGCACTCTGCTATTTAGGAGCCAAAACTTATTTTTAGAGCAAAAAAACAATAACAGGATTCAATTGATTGCATTATTTTCAAATCACAGAAATAGATTTAAAAAAGGCTTAAAAATCCTGATATAACCGTGAATTAACCCCTTTGCTTGACCTTTTTTTTTTTCATTTCGGACCTTGGTGAAATTTAATTCGTGACCCCTGCTCTAGGCTTTGCTGCGTCTCGCTCTGTGGATATGGTGGCATAACTTCTGCTTTCTGGGATTTTTAATATTGGCGGCAGCCTTTCCTTTTCCTTTTCGCTTGTTCTTCAGCGAGTTCATGGCAACCTGAGGAAATCCAATTTTGCCATGTTTTGTTCGGAAATTTGCCACTTTAACCTTCAGGTGTCCTTTCCATCCTTCATGCCCCTCAATTGCCCCCTTTGACAGAGACATAGATGTTTTTTGATCAGTTTGATGGCAGCCTCTTCGAGTTGATCATCACTAGGATAAGCAGTGAATTAAAAAATCTCTTCAGCCATGCCCTCAAGGATGTCCATCCTTAGCTTTGGTGGCGTAATCAGTAGAGTAAAAACAAAATCAAAATAAAATCGAAATCACAATATTAAATATTAAAACTACTTATATTTGGCTTTGACTTTGACTTAACATTTCATTTCAGAGCTCTCACTTTGTGGAAAAAATATCGGGATATATATCGTATATAGGGTGACCAAATCGTAACCAGCCAAATGTGGGACATGAAGCACTTTAAAGAGGGACAAAGCAGGACAATGAGGGACATTTTTAAAGACGTAAAATTGCACTCAATTGAAACATCATCACTATTTTAAATTAGCCTATTTTAATCACATGGGCAATATAAATCAATCAGTTGCTCATTCACTTTCATTTGTTAAGAAAGTGCATAAATGGTGAACATTCCCAATAAAAAATACCCACTGTGCAAACATTAGCAGAGCAATAATCGCTCATAATTCAGTGAGGGGAAAAAATGTGTGGCCTACAGTAACAGTCTGCAGCAAAGTATAAAATATTGAATTTTGTTTAACATCAGACATCAAACTGTTTATAGCGGTCATTGAGCTCAAGTGTCTCTGTAGCTCAAGTCACTGCAGTGACAACTACACAATTGACTCTAAAACCAGACTGAACTGTTCTACTTTAAACTAAGCAGACATTCATCAGCCATCAGTTCAATAACTCCATTATATTTGTAAAACACGGAGAAACAAAGTTTTCCCCCATCATAGTTAGGTCTTGATCCCTCGCGGAGTTCTCATTGGAATCTGCTGCTGCGGTCTGCACCGGAGCACCAGCGAGGGGGAGGCGGGCTTTAGAATAAAATATCCAATCAGAGACAACCTAACACGTCAAAACACGGCGCTATTGGCTGTCACAGTCTGCTGCGGAGACAAGTGCGAGAGGAGAGGACAAAATGACACAGACGCGGAGGATCCTGCCGATTCGCGTCTGAGGAGGAAAATAAAGTTTGTGCAGCAGCAGAGTTGAATGCAGGACACCACTCCAAGTTGCGTGATGCGGGATTTGAGTTGGAAATGCTGTGCGGGACATCTGGTCACGCTAATCGTATATTGATATTCAACCTAAATATATCGGGATATGACTTTTGGTCCATGTCGCCCAGCCCTACTGGACCCTCTGCCAGGAAAATTTTTCTGACGTTTGTGGGCAGCCTGTAGTGTTCTCTGGATACGTCTCTGTCGATACATCTGCTTCTTTGAGTTAAAAAGTAAGTTTCCCACTATTGAT
Source organism: Neogobius melanostomus (assembly GCA_007210695.1). NCBI lineage: Eukaryota > Metazoa > Chordata > Actinopteri > Gobiiformes > Gobiidae > Neogobius > Neogobius melanostomus. The sequence goes on from VHKM01000995.1 coordinate 74,650, forward strand.
CACCAACTTGATTCTGATCCGTAACGGGCACAAACAGCGCTGTGAGATAAGGCGATATTGTCCCCTCTGCATTTGACCCATCCTTCGATGCCACTGAGGCAACCCGTAAGGAGCAGTGGTCGACAGCAGTGCCGCGCCCGGGGACCCATCTCCATGATGTAGAGCCAGGCTGATGGTCAGAATCACCTGGCTGGAGGATTCACCATGTTTTTAGTGGTAGGGGAAACCGGAGTACCCGGAAGAAAACTTAGCAGACACGGGGAGAACATGCAAACTCCACACAGAAAGGCCCGGTCCTGGTGGGAATCGAACCCGGGACCTTCTAGCTGTGAAGTGGAGGCGCTAACCGAGGCGCTACCGTGCTGCCCTATTGGTCAAATACTCGCGTATGGTCATTAAATGGCACAGTGCAGGCAGGATCAATACTCTTGCTCCAGTTTGGAGCAGAGTCCATGCAGGATGCAGCACTCTGCACAGCCAGGAGTGTGCTCGGTCTTGCAGCTCCCCCTGTCCTGGGAGACCGTAGAGTGGGACACGGATAACAGGCCTACCCGTGGTGCATATCGTCTTGAGTGTATTTATTGGTTTATTGGCACTCGTTGTGTGTCTGTTCGGGTGCGCGCCTCTTTTGCACCGCTCTGCTCGAGCCTTTCATCAGTGGTGTTCCCGATGTGTACTGTCATTAAAAAGCAGCAGTTTGCCGAGAAAGTTTAGCTTTGAGTCTCCCACTGTCTGGGAGAACGAGATGAACAGGCAGGAGCTGGAGTATTGATCCTGCCTGCACTGTGCCATTTAATGACCATACGCGAGTATTTGACCAATAGGGCAGCACGGTTGACCAATTTTTACCAAATAAACACCAATTTAGAGCACACGAGTAGCAGCGCAGCACTGTGGGATCTCGTAACAGTTAAATGTTATATTAAAATCCCCTAAATTACCGGGGATCCCCTCGACTTTGAGGTGTGGGCTGCAGCTGCACTGACGCCGGTGCGCACACTTACGTACTGTCGTGGCGTTTCTTACCACTATAAAGGAAAACTTGAAAGTATTTGTCTTATCAAAAGTGTAAGTTTAATTTAACACACGTGCGGAGAGCTGCCATACAGAAATACAGGTAAGTCCATGATGGTGAGCTCTGAGGAGCCAAAGTCTGTCCCTTGGTTATATAGGTACACAATGAGGGGCCGTCCCAGCATCAACATGGGAGGGGCCACAGCTGCAGTGGGGGCGCCTCGGATGAGAGCAAGCGTCACCTTTTGTGATGATAGAGGGAGCAAGACACAGGAAGGTGTGATGGGCAGTCCGCAGGACTCTTTGTGCCCATTGTGATGTCTGTGGGTGTGGCAGAAACCCAGCATGTGCTTCAGCCGAGGGGAGCCGAGATAGGGACAATCCGCAGAGTCTTTATGTCCATTGTGATGTAGAAAGCCGGCGCTCCCCAGCCCCCCGACCAAAAGGCCCAGCATGGCAGCCAGACGGTCCACCCCTGTCTGTGTATTTGCTTGCGACTAGTTTCAGTTAGATAACTCTAAAAACTATCACAACAGTACGCTTTCACGAAGCTGGATGATTGTTAGCGATATTCAGCACATTTTCACTGAAGAAATTCAAGCGGCTTATCAGCGTGACTGGGGATTAATGTCTTCAAGTGACGCCTTCATTTATTTGGCTTCATGCTGTCTCAGCTGCCCACGTTTTTTAGACACAGTAACACAGATTGACTCGTGTGAGCACGCGGTGTGATATACCTTTTTATCCTTATTTTATCCTTTATCATCTGTTGGAGCCTTGTCCTTGATGTACTTATGGATCTTGGATGTTTCATCCTGGATAGTGGCTCTCACGCTCACTAGTCCTCGGCCTCCTTTCTTACGGCTAGTGTACAGTCTCAGGGTGCTGGATTTGGGGTGAAACCCTCCATGCATGGTTAGGAGCTTCCGTGTCTTAACCGCTGTAGTCTGTATCTCATCCTTTGGCCAGCTTATTATTCCTGCAGGGTATCTGATTACTGGCAGGGTGGAGCTGTTTATTGCCCGGGATTTGTTCTTGCCATTGAGCTGGCTTCTTAGGACCTGCCTTACTCGTTGGAGGTATTTGGCCGTAGCTTTCCTTGTCACCTCTTCAAGGTTGCCATTTGCTTGTGGGATTCCGAGGTACTTGTACCTGTCCTCAATGTCTGCTATTGTTCCTTGTGAGACACCTTCTGTGTGGACTACCTTCCCTCTCTTAGTCACCATCCGACCAAACTCTCTAGTCCAAATGACATCCCAATGTCTGCCCTGTATATCCGGGTGGTATGGATCAGTGAGTCGATCCATCGCTCATTCTTAGCGTACAGCTTGATGTCATCCATGTAGAGGAGGTGGCTCCGTTCCTGAGTTGGTATCCATAGCTAATCTTGTTGATTATTTGGCTGAGGGGGTTCAGACCTATGCAAAACAGCAGTGGGGACAGGGCATCTCCTTGGTATATGCCATATTTGATGGAGTAGCTTGCTATTGGCTTCAAGGGTGGTTTTCCACAACCTCATCGAGTTTGCAATGAAGGCTCTTATGCTGCGTCCACACCAAGCGACGCCGATGCCTCCAAAGCGTCAGGATTACATTTAAAATACATGGAGGACGCGCCTCAAGAGGTCCCGCGGCACTGCATGCGCCTCCTGTGCGGCGCATTTTTTTCACCTTTTTTTCAGATTTTCACGTTTGACCTGCCTCCAGGGCGTCCAGCGCGGGCAACGCTAGAGTTGGGAAATGTTGAACTTTTTGGAGAAATTCTCGAGCGTCGACCAATCAGGAGCTTTCTCCGCTCAGCTACAGCCACCGGGGCAGAAGCTACAGTGAGGAAAATAAGTATTTGAACACCCTGCTATTTTGCAAGTTCTCCCACTTAGAAATCATGGAGGGGTCTGAAATTGTCATCGTAGGAGCATGTCCACTGTGAGAGACATAATCTAAAAAAAAAAATCCAGAAATTGCAATGTATGATTTTTTAACTATTTATTTGTATGATACAGCTGCAAATAAGTATTTGAACACCTGTCTATCAGCTAGAATTCTGACCCTCAAAGACCTGTTAGTCTGCCTTTAAAATGTCCACCTCCACTCCATTTATTATCCTACATTTAGATGCACCTGTTTGAGGTCTTTAGCTGCATAAAGACACCTGTCCACCCCATACAATCAGTAAGAATCCAACTACTAACATGGCCAAGACCAAAGAGCTGTCCAAAGACACTAGAGACAAAATTGTACACCTCCACAAGGTTGGAAAGGGCTACGGGGAAATTGCCAAGCAGCTTGGTGAAAAAAGGTCCACTGTTGGAGCAATCATTAGAAAATGGAAGAAGCTAAACATGACTGTCAATCTCCCTCGGACTGGGGCTCCATGCAAGATCTCACCTCGTGGGGTCTCAATGATCCTAAGAAAGGTGAGAAATCAGCCCAGAACTACACGGGGGGAGCTGGTCAATGACCTGAAAAGAGCTGGGACCACCGTTTCCAAGGTTACTGTTGGTAATACACTAAGACGTCATGGTTTGAAATCATGCATGGCACGGAAGGTTCCCCTGCTTAAACCAGCACATGTCAAGGCCCGTCTTAAGTTTGCCAATGACCATTTGGATGATCCAGAGGAGTCATGGGAGAAAGTCATGTGGTCAGATGAGACCAAAATGGAACGTTTTGGTCATAATTCCACTAAACGTGTTTGGAGGAAGGAGAATGATGAGTACCATCCCAAGAACACCATCCCTACTGTGAAGCATGGGGGTGGTAGCATCATGCTTTGGGGGTGTTTTTCTGCACATGGGACAGGGCGACTGCACTGTATTAAGGAGAGGATGACCGGGGCCATGTATTGCGAGATTTTGGGGAACAACCTCCTTCCCTCAGTTAGAGCATTGAAGATGGGTCGAGGCTGGGTCTTCCAACATGACAATGACCCGAAGCACACAGCCAGGATAACCAAGGAGTGGCTCTGTAAGAAGCATATCAAGGTTCTGGCGTGGCCTAGCCAGTCTCCAGACCTAAACCCAATAGAGAATCTTTGGAGGGAGCTCAAACTCCGTGTTTCTCAGCGACAGCCCAGAAACCTGACTGATCTAGAGAAGATCTGTGTGGAGGAGTGGGCCAAAATCCCTCCTGCAGTGTGTGCAAACCTGATGAAAAACTACAGGAAACGTTTGACCTCTGTAATTGCAAACAAAGGCTACTGTACCAAATATTAACATTGATTTTCTCAGGTGTTCAAATACTTATTTGCAGCTGTATCATACAAATAAATAGTTAAAAAATCATACATTGTGATTTCTGGATTTTTTTTTTTAGATTATGTCTCTCACAGTGGACATGCACCTACGATGACAATTTCAGACCCCTCCATGATTTCTAAGTGGGAGAACTTCGTAGCAGGGTGTTCAAATACTTATTTTCCTCACTGTATGTCCGCAGATGTTAACAATCAGCATCAGTGTTTCATTTACCTAAACACCCAGGATTAAAAGCGGCGACAAGAAAACTTATTTGAGTGGCTGGATCTGCGCTGGGAACGTGTTTGGGTCTTGATGATGCACAGAGCATTCCCAAAGCTAATGCTACAAGCCAATCGATGTGAAAACAAGAAATATGCACGAATAACGTCAATAAAGCCCTTAACTACACAGAACAGCCTTTATGATGGTCACACACTGAGCTGGGATTGACACATTTGTGGTTTATTGCACACTTTTTGTTTTTTATCAACAATGAGCTGTAGACGATCGCAACAAGCTAACCGGGCTAACCTAGCCTACTTGCCACCAATGTCCCTTCAACCGTATGGGCTGGATATGAGCTTAAATACTGGGTAGACCATGGGGGTAACCATAGTTAAAGATCCATAGGACATGGCAGGAGCAAAGAGCTAACAGAGGTTATAACAAAGTCCACTCCTCCAGTTTGGGGGTCACTGCCCCGTGTTCCCCAACGACCACGGGCACCACTGATGCCTTTACCCTCCAGGACTTTTCCAGCTCTTCTCTGAGCCCCTGGTATTTCTCTAGTTTCTCGTGTTCCTTTTTCCTGATGTTGAAGTCGTTTGGTATTGCTATGTCAACCACCACGGCTTTCCTCTGCTCTTTGTCCACCACCACAATGTCCGGTTGGTTCGCCATTACCATTCTGTCCGTCTGTATCTGGAAGTCCCACAGGATCTTGGCTCGGTCATTCTCAACCACCTTTGGAGGTGTTTCCCACTTTGACCTTGGGGTTTCCAGCCCATACTCTGCACAGATGTTCCTGTAGACTATGCCAGCCACTTGGTTATGGCGCTCCATGTAAGCTTTCCCTGCCAGCATCTTACACCCTGCAGTTATGTGCTGGATTGTCTCATTGGCCTCTTTGCACAGTCTACAGCGGGTGCCACTTTGTTTTGTCGCCTCCCGCGCGTGAAACACACGTGGTATCACGTGTGAATCACGCGTCTTTTTTTTTTTTTTTTCCCCAGTGGCTGCAATGACCCAAACAACCACCAGGTGGCACTTGTGAGCTCTTTCTTCTCTCTTCACCGCCTGGTACACGCGGATAATGGAGCACAGCAGAGATAATGGTTTTCACTCATAACCCTACTCTTTTATAACATATTATAAGCCTTGTATATCTCGCATTGTAATAGCCTACATGTTTGTGCTGTAGCTGTGTCGGCGAATTACTCGCTCAGGTAATGACTTATAAGTCCGCATGGAAACAGTATTTTGACAGTGAGAATACGGTGGCCTCATGGGTAGAGTACCTGGCTCTAAATAATCTTAGTGTTCTTTTCGTGGGTTCGAACCCCGGGCACTGAATGCTGTTTTTTTTGCCTTTTCTCTTCAACGTGGATACATATAGCAAAAAGTGGCAGATAATGCAGCGACATGCTCTATTTCATGAGACACAAAACATGGAGAGAAATGATTAAATATACAAATGATTCTTTTGCTAAACAGCCCTAAACCGGCCCCATTCATTTTCAATGGTAGTGCTAAACCACTGCCCTCCTTGCAATTACACGTTTGGCCTGCGGCGTCGCTGTCCCGGCGGCTCCGTTTTTGCTAGTAATTTTCCAGTTCTGGCATTGGCGTCCCGTCCCGTGAGTAACAAAACGGTAAGCAACTTTTCTTCCCAGATTGGGTAATCTTTTCACTGTTTTAGTCATTTAAGTTTGCAAAACACTCTGATAGATTGTCTTTTAGAACAGACATTTGAGTAGTTTTTATGGTTAAGTTACTGTCATGCTGTTTCAACGTAGCTTTATTTTTCATTATGTTTGATGCCCTTACTCAGTGTAGAACACTTTTTTTTTTATCACTACTATTTCATTATTACCCTTTTCACTACTTTACACGTAAGTTGAGTGTGTTTAATTGTTTACAGTAACGCGGTTGCGATGTATTGACTCGATCAGTCACATGTAGTAATTCTACGCTAAAGCTAACATTTATTCCTGGATTTGTCAGGGTTTTTTATGATTTTGGTTAATATGGTACTTTTGTTTATCATCCTTTAGTTTTAGGGCTCAAATCAATAAGTACGTGCGTAAACAATGTTACAGTAGACCCAAAGTCGGAGTTTTTTTTTATTGTTGTTCACTCGACTGCAACTTGGATTAAAAGCTTTTTGTGCTACGTTTATATTTTGATTTATTGCTGTCATGTACTGTAACGTTATGAGTTAGAGTAATAAAATACAAAGCTACTCACAAATCAAGTTATTTCATTCACGTTGTTATCCTGATTGTTTTGTTTGTGTACTAATTAAATTGAGGCATATAATTTGTATTTTTTTATAATGCTTTGTAATATTTGGTTGAGTGGTATCATGATAAACAACTAATCTAATGAAATTAGATATATTACTTGTACTTCAACATTTAACATCTTATAATGATGTAATTATAGTAGTTTGATTGGTGAATGATTGCACACTATGTTCTTTTAGTTGTTATTTTTTTTTAATTAATATTTCATGGTTTCTGATTACAATTTCTTGTGTCATTTCAGAGAAAATGAAGAAGACAGTTGTTTTCCCCTGGCCGAGTCAATGTGGTTTTCCGCAAGGGCCCAACGACCACGTTCCGGTCACTTTCTGCTTTGTTCCTCTCATGTGTGTTCTGCCTAAAGTCCAAGTGACTATGAATTGATACCATCTGCGATGAGGGTAAGTGACTTTTTTATTATGCATGGTTGTGAATATGTGTGAAGTGGTGAGTGCTGTTTTGTATTTTAACATTTGATGTGAGTGCTTCCCCTCCTCAAATTATGTTTATTCTGGATAATGTGAAACGTTAAATAATCTCAAAACATAACAAGTCAGCAAACGAGCAGGAGAAGTAACAGCTGAATGCTGTGTGTTCATTTTACTAACATTTGGTTAAACTGTAAATGATTTAACAAAAATAAAAACTAATTGCAGTTTCTTCTCTATAGCTGCTTAGTCCGTGCCCATTGCCCTGAAGGAATCAGGAGATGGTCCACCCAAAACACTTTACAATAACTCAGTGTATAACTACAGCTCAGCCTTTACAGTGGATACTTTAACCTCTCTCCTCTCTCCAGCTGTTCCAGCTGCGGTGCCTCTGAAGTCCCCTCTGCCTCTTCCACAAGAGCTTAAGTTTCTGCTTCCTGAGGCCAGAAACACCTCAGTTCCAGGTCTGTTTTTGTGATACATTTCTTACATACCACGATGCACCTTCTGTATTTAATTTTTTTAATGTTTACTCCCAGAAACTCTTTCCCCTTCTGATACTCCTCCTACAGCGCTCATTCAGCCCGACTCAGAGCCTTCCAATGAAGAAAGACAGCAAAGTGAGAATGTCATTTCAGGTTTCCCCCTCAACGATTACAGTACATCAATCAATCAGATTTATTTCTAAAGTGCTTCACAACCAAAGCTGTGCTGTGCACAAACAAAGCACCATATTATTGATATAATTAATGACACATTTAATAACAAACCCAAGTTAAACATGAAGTAGATTATTGCAAGAGACACATTGCTTTCTGCTGTTGTTCATGTGTGGCCTTATCTATAAGGTGGAGGAGTGGGAAAATGGTATAAGTGCTCAGACGAGTATAAATTGAATAAAGCTTTTCTTTTTTTTTCATCATTTAGCCCGTCCAGCCATCCAGCGTCCAGTCCAGCCCACAGCTGCAGTCAATAGGCCACCTCCTCCGCTGCTTCCCACTGAGCAGGAGCTCAGCGAGTGGAACTGCTCTCACCAGGCTCTTCAGCTTCTCTTCTCTTAATCCTGTGCCATGTACTACTACTGCTGTGACAGCTCCCACAGCCGCTGCTGCTCTGGCTTCCTCTGTAGACGCTGACGCAAAACCAGGCTCCACATCCAAGTTAGGTAACAGCCCACTAGCTATGTCAAAACAATGTATAGCAATAGTTTAATCAAATATAAAATAGATGACACTCGTATTCTATTTCTCTTTCTGCCTAGAGCCCACACCTCTGCTGCTCCCGCTGCCCATCAAGCCTTCTCCATCCGCAGCCCGTACCGGACCAGTGAAGACAGGAGGGAGGGTTTTTGTGTTGGACCACAAGCGCTGGCCTGCTCCCATGAAGGCAGTTATTGATGGTCGTCTCAATAAACACCGCGGACAGAAGGACATGCTGAAAATTGTGGATCAGGAGTATGCCACACTTGTCCACAACTCCAGCTCTGATCCCAACAGCCTGCTGCACCCAACCACCAGATTAGACATATCACAATACATCAAACACACCTGCAAACAACTAAACACATCCTCATCACTGAACACCAGTCCGGAAAAACTTGAGGAAACACAGACACTGTGGCAGTCTCTCACAGCAGGTAGCACAACGGTGCCTGTCACCATGCCGCCTGCCACTGTGAATCCCCCCCGCTCTTTCAGTCGCCTCATCTCTCACTCAACACGCCATTGAGAAGATTGTGCTAGACATCATGGAGAAGCAGCAGCCAGCCCCTGAGCTAAAGAAGCCAAAAAATGTCTGTCTTGTGATACAACGATAATTGTATCGTTTTATATGTTTATATAGTAAACTGACCTTTTAAATAAAGTGAAATTAGTCCTTTATTATGCATACCTGGTTCATATATATATCCAATATCTATTATTACATCTATTATGCCCTTATTCAGTATAGTACGTTTTTTTTTTTATCACTACTACAGTATGTCATTACTCCTTTTCACTACTTTACACGTAAGTTGAGTGTGTTTAAAGGAGACATCTACGCTCCACCCGCCGCCCTGATTTCTCAGGCCTATTTACAAATGAATAGACCCTGCGTTTTCACACCTCTGGGGGGAGGGGGTCATGCAGTAGGTCTAATGACATAAATTAACCTCCTAACCCCCACCTTAACTGAGGGCATTTTCTCCAGTTCAGCTTGACCCAAATCTAAAAGCGTATGGCAGCACGTGGCGCGACCCATGCAAAATCATTACTGCCATGTTCGCAATTCAATAAAGTGTGCAGGCCGTACATGTGCAGCTGTTGCTTTTGTACCTATGGATTACATTGTATTCCACTGAACTATGGCCTTTTATTATTTACCTTAATATAGGAACTATTAGATTTAGAACAAACAAATAAATGTGCAGTGTGGGCAAATTTTGGCAAATACAGCAGTTATGCAGTACAATATTGTTTAAAATCAATAAAATATACATTTTGTTGAAAGTGTTGAAATACTTTTGATTTTTATCAGAGTAAAATAGTTAAACTTCTTGGTATTCTATTACTTAGAAATAGCATTTAATACTAACACGTTTAAACATAAAATAAAAACATAAAAGTTTAAGAGTTTGGCCTGAGCGGGATTCGTACCCCGGTCGCCGGTGTGAGAGTCATTCATAATCCCGTTTCGCCACAGAGGTGGTGTTTGATTACTTTGACATTTTCAGTATAGAAAATGGGCTCGGTTCAGGTGGGAGTTAAGAGGTGTTGGTGGGGCGTTTAGCATGAACCGCGCCGACATTTGATCTGGTTGCAATTTCTTTACTATCTGTCATAAAGTGAAAGGAGCCTGTGCGTCCTTTATTTAGGACAAGACATTTTTAATAGCCTATCACTGAGGTGAGTGTTGCGGAGACCGGTACACGTGGAGCTTGATAAACATGTAAACTTAAAAAAAAAAAAAATACTCACGGGTTACTAAGTATTGTAAAAAAATGTAAATGTCAAAAAAATGTAATCATTTAATAATAATTTAGTAGAAGCTTTCAACACTGGAGTATAGTGTTGAACCCTGCTCATTCTGCACCAGAAACTTGCGCGTTATGACTGAGCTATTAAGCCACAGGGTAGTCATAGTTTATTTTAGGTTATAAACTGGTGTTCACTGAATAAAGATTATGACAATAAAGCACAACATTGGGGGTGCTCACAAAAAATTACATTTTTGGGGCGATTAGATAACATAACATAAACGTGATGCAGCCAGTGAGTGCGTTCGAATACAGCAGTAGCAGACAGTGCGGGCATACTTTCACACCACTGATAATTGTGGGATTAATTGGACAGAGATGTTTGATTTCATTTACAAAACCTTACCTGTTCAGTCGATTGTCAATGACATTTTTTTAAACTATATTATTAACAGTGATATTGTTGCACAACCAAAATAGCAGTGTTTAAAAAAGGAATATGAAATCAATGCAAGGATATTTATTTTGTCACAGATTATACAAGATATTTACATGAATACATACAGTATATGAAACAATAAAAATGTAAAAAAAAAAAAAAGAAACGAAAAAAAAGGCACGGAGCAAAAGTGCCTCAGACGGGAGTCGAACCCCGGTCTACAGTGTGCCAGTCTGTTGCACTCACCATTACGCCAGCATACTCACACTGACCAGGCAAAGTTTACAAGCAGTTTTATAGCTCAGTTTACGGCGCCGGCAGAGCTGAAGTGGACTTCACCTGCCACCTTGTGGCGATAAGATGTATTATATTTCACGCAACTGCGTGACACACGGAAAGCGGGAATGAGGACGACAAAACAAAATGGCATTGACTGTACACCTGGGGTCTTGTCTGGTGTGATAGATCTGGGCCTCTATTGCTCTGGTGCTCAAGGCCTGCTCCTGTGTAGCCATGATGGGTGCCTCTGTGCTGTCCTTCAGGCCAGCTCTGTCTAGCCATTGGTAGGATTTCTTGATATCTGCCACTTCAGTTATGTTTCGGTGGTACATCCCGTGTAGGGGCTTGTCCTCCCATGACGGGACCTCCAGCATCTCATCTATATATATATGTATATATATATATATATACACACACGTGGGTAATACTCCGTTACATTTGCTCAATTACTACGTCATTAAGTTTTTTATGTAATTGTACTTTTGCACATAGTTATTTCAAGCAGTACTTTTACTTATAAAATCTTTACTCTAATAAAAAAATAACTAAAAACGTAATCATTTCCACCGTGAGTCAATCGTAATTTTGACGCGTACAAAAGTATGTTTTTGTTCTCTTAACCCACTGCCTTAACGGAGCTTGTTGTCTCCATTTCAACTTTATCCCAATCTAAAAACTTCTTGACTGACAACTGTGTAATGCCTCAATTGAAAGAAAACTGATTACCACTTTCTTGTTGCATTGTTGGCACGGTTTGTCTCTTTATGCCGTACTGGAATGCTGCATAAATATGAAAAAAAAATGACACAAGACCGTCTTCCACCGACATACAAATTTAGGCCTCAATTTGTATGTCAGTGGAAGAAGTTGTCCTTTTCTTTCCCGTTGTCATCCAGATATTTCTTTAGGACCCAGGAGAACTTTTGTAGGGTCATGCCCGGTTGAAAATCTGGGGGAGTCATACCCATTTGTTTTGACACCATAAGGACCTGCGAACACACACACAATACATACACTTTTTTGTATATCTGGGTTTTTTCCAGGCAGGTAATGAATGTCAAATGTAATGCTTTTAAAATATATAGCTTTTTTTGGAAAATCTCTAAGATAAAACTGAAAAAAAGTAAATTTCAGATAAACCTGTAATTGTCTTTTGAACCACACATTTGGTATTTTCACTTAAGTAAATGAAGCTGATCAATGACATTGAGTTAAAATATATATTTGAGTTCTGGAATCATTTTTAATGGTTTCTAATTACTTGCAAGGCCTTAACTGTGGCACAATTCATTTAATGACTTTTTAGGCATTTCGATGCCGCGTGGAAAACCTGTAGGGGAGAGTGGGGTAAGATGAGCCAGTGGATAAGATGACCACCCTTATATTTTGAAAATAAAACATTTTTCTTGAAATGTGAGATTATAGATTTAATCTTTATATGATTTGAACTTGACAAGACAAAACATTTGAAAAATTGGCTGTAAAATAACCCTACTTTTTATGAACACGTTTTTTTTTCGCTGTTCAGAGTAAATTTTTGGCCTGATCCCAAAAATGATTGACACAAACAAAGAAAAACATGCAGGTCAATTTTTTTCCTGATGTTGGTTGGTCATTAAGTTAGGTAATGGTAAGTTAGGTAAAAACTCTCTTGGTATTCTCAAATAATTGGGTAAATTGAGCCTCTGCTCCATAAGAAACAATGAATAACAAATTACAGAAAATTTTAATGTACAATTCTATAGTTTTGGCTTTGTTTATTGGTGGTTCCACTTTCAAGCTATATGGCTTTCCTAAGGCCGAGGGACATCAGGGTGGCTCATGTAAAAGCTTAGAATGATCCATCCATCCATCCATTTTCTTCCACTTGTCCGTTGCCGGGTCGTGGGGGCATCTGCGCCACTGTCGCCCTTTCCTAAGGCCGAGGGACATCAGGGTGGCTCATGTAAAAGCTTAGAATGATGATTTTCTAAAATCAAAAAATGTTTTACAAACGTTGCCAGTAACTTCAGAGTTGATGTATCTTAAATGGGACATTGCAACTCCACAGATCTATAGAAGTATGTGTGAGGGCTCATTTGAAAGCTTTAATCCATAGATCCCCATAGAAAAAAAACACAAAGTCTCTATCAGTGAGAATTTACTCTGTCTTGAGAATAAAGTTAACCCCTTAAATGACAAGGTGTTTCCTAACTTTGGACCGATAATATGCCATGGAATACCAGCAGTCGTGTTTGTCTCCTCTGGTGATGGGCCTGCGTCCAACACGCCCTCCTCATTGGCCAAATTAAGTGGACCCTGTGTTAAATTATATGACCACTTGTTAACCCCAAAACACATCCATTATTTGTTTATTAAATTCCTATGAAAATATTTTTTCTAACTTACCTGTTGTCCTCCTCCTTCTCTTCCTCCCTGATAGCACGTGGCAAACCTGTTCAAAAGCAAAGGCTAATCGTTACAACATTACTTTATCCATGAAGACAAGTGCACTTTTCCACACGTGTACGGTATCGCATATTATATATAAGATTTTAATAAATTATCGGGTGAAATTTGAACATTAAAGCTACATTTACCTTGACACTCCATGCTGACAACAGCCTGTCGAGCTCTCTTCATAGTCGTAGTCCTAACTGCACAGCCCGGGCCGAGGGATGCAACTATCACTGTGCTTGATGTCTTCTGGTCAGCAACCAATAGCATGGCCAGAAAAGCCTTGGGGACACGTCCAACACACACCTGATAACGGAACAAGATTTGCTCCGTCTGCTTTGCTCTGAAGATGTGGCTGCATGCTGGGCGGTCGAAAAGCAATTTAGTCATATTAGTATTGACACAAATACGAGATGTCTGTTGCTAATTGTTATAAACATTAGAAGTACCAGCATATTTATGTTCTACAGGAATTTGAACGAGATGAAACTCAATGCAGTAAATTCAACATTGACTTTTACTGTTTCGGTGAACTTAACTTTTATGTAGATTGGAGGCGTGAATTGTCCACTTTGAATGCATCACCATGGTCATTTAGACTCATGCTAACTCAGTGTTCTTCGAAGCGCCGCTGCTTCTCGCTCTCAATTGTGGATAAAGTGTTAAAAATGTGAGAAGAGGAGTATGTTGTTGACTTAGATGATGTGAGTTGGTATTGAATGGCAATTATTGGACTAAAAAGTAAGGAGCTTAAATGATAGCTTTACAATGTTACTTTAGTTTTTGGTTTTGACTTCATAGTCAGTCCAGTCCAAATACGAGCCTAAAGGCTGCTTGGTGCATATGCAGTCAAAGTGAAACTTGACAAGCACATCGCCCCACACATGACAGTGCGCTGCTTTGTTTACTTTGGGGCACATGCATTAGTTTTGTGACCACAGGAGCATATTTTATAATAAAGCATTTTTGGAAAATTGGAAAGCATAACCAATTTTATCCTTAAGAGATCATTAATACTGCCTAATAATAAATGTATTATTTCATAACTAAATCGTTTACAGTGAGAGTAAGAGCTATTTTATGTATTGGATTACTTCAGTAGTATAACGAAGTTTTATTTAAAAAAAAATCAGACTTAGTACTCTAAAGTTGTTGGTCTTGTTTTAAAAAAAATACACATTTGTATTCAGAGTAAAAAATATATATATTGTATAGCTCTTAAGAGGCTGCCCATTCTCAGATGATTCGCAGATAAACGCCAGCCTGACATGATGATGACCTAGACTGCCAATCAAATATGTCACATGCGGTCACATGTCTTAATTTAAAGACCACTGTTATAATCCCATGGCGGTTTTCAGTCAAAATGTCTCAGAAAAGTGGCGCACAAAAGAGAAAAAAATCAACGAGAGAAAGAACGAGAGTCTCTGTTGCTCCAAAAATGCCCAAGCTTACGGGGTATTTTCAAAGTTGCAGCAAAAGGGAACAACGACCCCTGCAGGTTAGCAGCTAGCTTGACGATGAACTTTGCTATTGATTTACCAAACAAGTTTGAATGACAAATACATTGTGTAAAAGACATTTCACAACAATGAATTAGAAGTTGTTGAAAGGAGTTTATTATAAATGTATTATACAAATGCTTTTCTTGAAGTATTTTGCTCATGATGCTACCATTTATTATATCTCAATCTTTTGGATTAGTAGAATTATTCTTTTGAAGGATGTGGCGGTTTTTAAGCTATATTATTGGTACAATTATTATATGTAGTAGCCTAGTAGTTGTTTTAGTAGCCTAATAGTAATACTAGTCAAGTGGACTGGAAGTAAAATATAGCTTTCTACACATTTATATCAGTTTCCCCTTTAGATAATGCAGATGATTCAGAACTACAGGGAGAGGAATCACACCCAGGGACATCATCAGGTGCTGATGATTCAGAATCTCACGACGCAGAACCTGTCCTGACTCCTAAGCCACCAGCCTCTGCCATTATACCTGCCTCATACACCAGCACAGATCCAGGGTGCTGGGCAGAAATGACTGAGGATGCTGTGGAGTACTGGTTTGCAAAAGGACCACTTCAGTGCCAGAACAGAGAGGCTGATTTTTCAGGATCTGAACAACAATATAAGCATCAAAAGAGAAGTTTTCAAAAAGTTTATTTACAAGGAAACTAGTTAATGGTGAATTTGTACCTCGTGACTGGCTGCTTTACTCTCCATCAAGAGCATGTGTGTTTTGTTTCGTCTTCCTGTTGTTTGGCAAGATAGAGAATGCTTCCAAATTTTCTAGTTGTGGTTTTAGTGATGCATGGGAACGTGTTGTTGAGCATGAATATTCTGATGCGCATCGCCAGTGCATCCTCATCTGGATAAACAGAAAAACTGAAAAAGGACAAGTTGATTTTGGTCTCCGTCAACAGCTTGAGATTGAGAGCCAGTATTGGACTTAGATGTTTAATAGAGTGGTGGCCACTGTGAGATTCATTCAGAACGAGTCCTTGCCTTTAGAGGGGACACTGAACGTTTTGGCTCACCTAGTAATGGAAATTATTTGGGCTGCTTGGAACTGATTAGTGAATTTGATCCATTTTGAAGGAGCACGTTTTGGCAATGCAGGAAGTGGGAACCCATCATATCTTCATCAAAAACTTGTGATGAGTTTGTTCAGTTAATGAGCAACTTCTGTCAGAAATCATTAATAGGATCAAAATAGCCAAGTATTTTTTCCATAAGTGTAGATTCTACCCCAGATCTATCACATACAGATCAACTGACATTTATCATGCGCTATGTCTCGCCAACAGGATCCATTGAGGAGCGATTTGTTACATTTCTGCCATTAACTAGTCATACAGGAGAGTCAATTGCAGATAGCATTCTTTTAGTTCTTTCTGATTTGGGCATTGATATCAGCAACTGTCGCGGACAGTGCTATGATAATGCCAGTAACATGTCTGGATCGTACAAAGGTGTGCAGTCACGCATAAGAAGCATAAATCCTCTGGCTGAATGGGTGCCGTGTGCTGCACATACATTGAATTTAGTTGGCGTGAATAATGTAAATTGTTGTCTTCAAACAGAAGAGTTTTTCACTTTTGTTCAATCCTTATTCAACTTTTGTTCAACCTCAACAAAGCGGTGGCAATTTGTTTTATCAAGCATGGACACAAATGAAAGTCAAAGGATTCAGACCCTAAAGACTTTATCTGGCACAAGGTGGTGCGCCCATGCCCAAGCTACCAATGCACTGTGCTTGAACTATGACAACATACACAATGCACTTCTTAAAATTGCAGAGGATGTGAATCAGAACATCAGAATGTGCAATGAAGCCCAGGTTCTATACAGGCAAATGGAAAAGATGGAGACAGCTTTCCTCTGCAGTCTGTGGAACACTATCCTCCTCCGCGGGATGGACATTGCTTTTAGGGTTTACTTAACCCTCCCTGTAAGCAATTGTTCAGTAGAAAAGTCTTTTTCCATACTTGGATTGATAAAAAACAAGTTGCGCTCATCAATTGGCCAGGAAAAACTAAATCATCTGACAATTATGTCACTGGAAAGTGACATAGTTAGATCACTGGACTTCTCTGCTCTGATCAAAGACTTTGCCAGACGTAAAGCCAGGAGAAAGATGTTCGTTGAGTAGGATCAGTGTTGGGCAAGTTACTTTAAAATTGTTTAAAATATTTGTGTTACATATTACTGTCTCAAAAATGTAACTGAGGTACACTACTTTGAGTTATTTTTGGCAAAATAATAAAGTGAGAATAATGCCACCGAGCAAAAGTGCAGTCACAGATTTCCTTTCCCTCGGTCGTCCACATTCTTTTGTGTTTGTTTTGACGACTTTAGCTACACAAGCCTCTTTCTACGCCAGTGTTCAACTTGATTTGGTGCTGCATTTATTTGGACTTGTAACATGAGTTACTTAAATTGTAATGACTAATACATAATTGTATTTTGTTTAAATATTGTATTATATTCCTCAGTTACTGAAAAAAGTAATATATTTCTGTAACTAGTTACTTTTGTAGTACGTTACCCCCCAACACTGGATCGGATAGCCTATGGGGATGGCTAGTGCCTACGTCATCGTAGCCGAATACGTCACTTCCGTGTCCAAACCGAATTGGGCTAGAATGGTGCAGTGCTGTGTCCCAAGTTGTAACAACAGAAATGATATCAATAAAACGATAAGTTACTACCGCTTTCCTTTGGACGAAAACGAGAAGAGGAGATGGCTTAAACTGATACGGTAAGCTGGATATCTAACCATGAAAAATACATTTAAGTGCGGGCTAGCGCCAGTATTTGCGCTAAACGTTAGCCGAGATAACGTTACCTGTTGCTGTTACGATGGAGTGGGGCCACATAAAATAATCGAGATTAAAGTAATTATTTACGAGAATAAAATTGCCATTTACTAGTTTAATGTGACTGAGTTTAAAGTCGTTATTTATGAGAATCAACTAGCTAGTTATTTATGAAAAGTCATATTGTGAGATATTAAACTCATTTACAAAAAACAAACATTTTACGAGAATGAACGAGATTAATTACGAGATATACGTAATATTTTACAAGATTAAGTCGTTTACAAGTCCTTTTTTTAGATTTACGTGACAATTTACAAGAATAAAGTCAGTATTTACATTTACATTTTGAGAATGAAGCCATTAACAATATAAAAGTCACTATTTATGTATATACAGTTGCCAAATTGTGTTGCTTTGTGGAACGGGGGTGAGAGGGATAAGGGTTCTGCACTGGCAGAACCTACTTCTTTTGTTTATCGCCACAGAGTTCTTTATGTAATGTTCTTTTCTTTTATCCAGGCGTAAAGATTTCACCCCTAACTACAACTCAAGGGTCTGTGGATGGCATTTTCCACATGGCAAAGCAGCGGGGCCCACACGGTTTGCCTGGAATGAGGGAAAGGCTTTTCCTCACATCAGCCAGCCGACCAAACGGCAAAAGAAAATGCTCCTGGCGACTGTAGAGGACGAAGGAGGAGCTGAACCAGGCCCAAGTCACCTTGGCACTGCTCAGAAGACCCCAAGTAGTTCAAGTGTTTGGTGCTCGAAATTGAGAATGAGATGCTCAGAAAAGAAAATGACAAACTGAAGAAAGAATTGGAGAAACAAAAACAAACATTTTCATTTAGTCAAATATCCTCCCACCCAGACATAGTCAACTATTACACTGGCTTGCCAGATGCTGCCACAGTCTTATTTTTGGAGACCCTTCTTTCCAAATTTGATCTCCAGTATCACTTTGATTGGAACGTCCAAAAAATGCCCTTAATCGATCAGCTGCTCTTGACTTTGATGAAACTTCGACTGAATTGTGGTCTTGTTGACCTTTCTGTGAGGTTTAACTGCTGCCGGGCCACAGTCACCAACATCTTTATCACCATCTCCAGTGCCCTGTATGACATTTTGTATGTCGGCATGATGGAAAACAAAATTCCTTCCAGATTCAAGAACCAAACCTCCCTGCCACATTGCTTCCAGCCATTTCCCAATTGTCGGATTGTGCTCGACTGTACTGAAGTAGCTGTGTCCAACACAGAAAGTCTGGACACCCAAAGTCATCTGTACAGTCATTACAAAGGAGGTACCACGCTTAAGGCTCTGATTGGTGTGGCACCTAATGGATTCATTACCTTCGCCAGTGACCTGTATGGTGGAAGCACATCGGACAAAGCAATAACGGCAGACTGCGGAGTACTTCAACAACTAGAAGCAGGTGACATGGTGATGGCTGACAAGGGCTTCACTATTCGTGACATTTTACCTGCAGGTGTTTCACTGAACATCCCAACATTCCTTGTCAACGGACAGTTCACAATGGAGGAAATCAACCACAACAGACTTATTGCCAGTGCAAGAGTTCATGTGGAGCGTTCCATTCAGCGCCTGAAAACATTTCACATTTTGTCATACATTCCATACCAGTATAAAAAGCATGCAAACAAGATACTGAAAGTGTGTGTTTCTCTCACAAATTTACAGACACCCATTCTCCGTGAAATAGCATGAATTTCCTCTCACTGTTTGCCACAATGCCATCATCAGCATTGAATTTTTCTTTAACTGTATTCCATATGAACTGTATCAATGTTGTTTTTTACTTGCTAATCAATTTCCTAAACTCAAATGTTATATTTTTTAAAGGTTTATGTTATACATATTATCAACACAACTGTGTTTGATCCTCCATAAGCTGAATGAATAATTTTGAGAAGTACTTAGATATCCATTTGACAGCCTGGATGCAACTGAAGCTGAACAAGACAATAAAAAGTCTTCACACTGATTATGTTGCTCCCACTCAATTTATTTGAACTGCATGTTACTGCTTTTCTTTTTCTTTTTTAGAATAAATAAAACAACAAAACACACAAACATCAGTTTAACTGGTACAAATGCACAGATATTGATATATACAAATTGGGAGAGGCTACAACATTCAAACTGAATATCCTGCTTTAGAACTAGGAATGTCAAGATTAACTGATTTTACAATAACCGCGGTTATAAAAGCTCACAGTAGGTTAATCGTAATAGTTTTAGGGCCCAAGGTAAATCGTCTCAGCGTTAAATCCGCTCAAACGCATGAAGTCAACGGCAGGTTCATAAGTCAAATGTGCAAATCTTATTTTCATAGCTGTCAAAGGAAGAGTTAAAAAAAAAAAGGATCATGTGCAGCCGCGTTTGTCACGTAAAAATGGACATGAACAGTGTAAGCACATGGAAAGACATAGATCTTTCAAAAACATCCACATAAATCTGCTTCTTATAGCTAGCTAGGTAGGTATAGGTATTGCTAATAATAATAATAATAATAATGATATTCTACTGCCTATTTATAAGTTTACTTTTTATTATATTACTTTTTTATATAATGACAAAAGCATGAAGATAAAAAATAAAGGCTGAACCTTCAATAGGCTATCAATTAAAACAACCCTTAAATAAATATATACGTAAAATGTCCTCTTTTGTGAACATTTACACAGAACTGTAAAGGTTGAGAAATTCTTTCTTCTAAATTTCGCTATTCATGAATAATTGTAAAGAAATCGCAACATTTTCCTCATAATATTCGTGACTCAAAAATTTGAATCCTGACATCCCTATTTAGAACATGTAAACAAATGCAGGGTTAATCATTTAATATCGGAGAGAATATGGGGCAGGAAAATGTCCTTATAAAATATTTCTAAAACACTAATGTTGTTTGCCCAAGCTGGATCTTTATGGATGAACAACAAACCGTAGGTACTTATTCTAACATAGCTAAGTACAATAGTTAACGTTACACTTGTACAGTAAAGTTAGCTTGGTGGCCGACAGCCTTATGTTAGCGAGCTAACGGTAGCTACTAAAAACTTGTAACGTTTGAACCGTGACAAATGTACAATCTTTTTATGGTAAAGGGCGACAGCTTAATGATTGATTAAAAATTTGTTTTATGCTTATATAACGCAACAATAGTCAATGTCATAGAATTTTGTGCCAGATGACGAGTCACTCAGAGTCAGGACCTCACCTCAACCTCGTAAACTTTACTTTTCATTGAAGCCTGTACTTTCCCTTTCAGACTTCCACCTGCCAGCACACTAACATTTACAACTCTGTTGGAGTTGTAGGAGTTCAAACCCTTTTTCACGGACTTTGGGGTGTCCGAAAAATACGATGTCACCGTAAAAAAAGTGACCGGTTCCTTAGCTACTGCCATTGTGTTTACATTAGATTCAGCGGCTTGGACACGGAAGTGATGTCGTGACGTCACGCTAGCCATCCCCATAGAGGTTTGCTGCTTGCCACTAATTAACATTGATCTAGTTTTAGAGACATTTAAAATCATGTTGTTGTTTACAACCACTTTGCAATAATGTCCATCTCCTTATTCAGTACATTAGATATTTCATTAACATTTGAATTAGAATAGAACATTGTAGAATCATCAGCGTACATGACGACTGATGACTTATCTAAGACATAGGGCAAATCATTTGTGTAAATTGAATAAAGGAGCAGGCCGAGACAGCTGCCCTGAGGTAGACCCATTGACAGTAAATTTAGAATGGACTGCATGTTAGCCTAGAATCCATGTAACCGTATAGGAAGTGGGAGGCGGCTCCTACGGTCTTACGTCCTATGGACGTTCCATTTAAACTTTTTCGACCCTCTCTAAGTCAATATTGAACAATGGCTTGTCATTTCTCCCCACGTGTCTGTTTTAAAACGCGCTACATCGTTTCGTTATTTTCGCACTAAATCAAGATTTTAACAAAAATAACTGGCCAATCAGGTGCCTTTTTTCATCAAGGTTGCCCCACCCCTCCTCTCTGTGCTGCTCCAGCGCCGGGTGCTGTTATTAGATCCATGCTGCTAATGGCGGAGAAGGCAAAAGCAACTTTTAAGAAGAACCTGGACACTTAACATGCACACTTTCTCAAAGTTAGGGATGTTATGACTCATGACAGTTATAAAGTTTGTAATTATGTCACGTCCGTCGTATTTGACCGCAAAAAAGTACTTTTGCTCGTAGCTAGTTTTGCTCTATGCGACTTTCAGCCTTTCTCTGGATCTAACCCACGACCAAAAAGTGACTCTGCGTTCTTCCTGTTTGTAAGAAACTACGAGTTAGGTGAGTAAAATAACAATCTTTGCTATTACTTTAGTGGGATATATTCATAAAAACATTTGACATGTTCCCCTCCTGGTACCTCCACCTTAATGTGGTGGAGGGGTTTGAGCGCCCGAATGATCCTGGGAGCTATGTTGTCGGGGGTTTGGTGCCCCTGGTAGGGTCTCCCAGGGCAAACAGGTCCTAGGTGACGGGTCAGACAAAGAGCGGTTCAGAAGCCCCTTATGAGAGACCAACAGGCCCGGTTAGAACCATGAGGCCGTCCTTCTGTGGACCCACCACCTGCAGGAGGAGCCATAGGGGGCTGGTGCAATGTGATTTGGGCAACGGTGGATGGTGGATGATTTGAAGCAAGACGGCACGTGGCATGTCTCCAGGGAGGTGTTGAAAATGTCTGTGAAGACGGGAGCCAGCTGATCCGCACAGTGTCTCAGGGTGGAGGGGGAGACGCCATCCGGCCCGGGGCCTTCTACAGTTTCAGTCTCAGGAACTGCCGGCGCACTTCCTCCTCTTGGATGGAGAGAGCAGGGGGGAGGGAGGGTCTGTGGAGGCCTTTGATGAAGTGCTGGGGTCATTGATGGTGGTGGTGGAGGTGGGGGGGGCAGAGGTGGCTGGGTTCTCTGGAGAGTGAGGAGCTGATGGGCGCTCATGGCGGCAGTAGTGTGTATTCAGACCCTGGGCGAGGGACAGGTCGTTCAGAGCCCGGGGGCCTTGGGTTTATAGTTCGTGATGGCCTTAAGCCCCCTCCACACTGCTCCCGGGTCGTTTGAGGAGAATTGCTGTTGGAGACTAGCCTGGCTAACGCCAGACTGCTGTGTGCGCTCGGATCTTTTCGAACTTCACAACAGCCTGGGGACCATGGCCGACATTTTTCCATGGATTTGGGCACCAATCACAGAACGAGGAGGGACGGTAAGACGATGACGCGCTATTTGACATACGGAAGCTTGTAGTTTGTTTAGGGATAAAAAAAATAAATATTTACGGATCCAACATGACAGCAGCAGACGCGATGCCATCTTTCGATCAAGCTTTAGAACGTGTTCTAAATAGTTTAGCTCAAAAGTTTACAGCAGGTACGTCATACGTCATCTGATACTATGATACGATTGGCTATGGCTACGTGCAGACGCATGAGAGACATTCGTAGCGCCCAATAAACGGCTATGGACAATCGTAAACCACACCTCTCCTACGAGAAAATGAATTGGTGGTCCCCAGACTAAATATCACTTGTGATTTTAGTCTGGCGTTAGCCAGGCTAGTTGGAGACGGGCTGAATATACAGATTTGGCATTTCCCACTTCCCTCCTAAAGTGGTATTTTGCCTGTCTGTATTGGTCTTGGTCTCGATTTCTGAAAGCCGCCTCTTTCTCCTTACGTAGCTGCCGGAGTTTGGGGGTGAACCAGGGCTTATCATTCTCATAACAAACCCTGGTGCGCGTTGGTACTATGCGCTCCTCATTGAACTGGATATATGAAGTCACAGTGTCCGTGTATTCATCCAGGTTGATGGAAGCAGCCCCAAATGCCTCCCAGTCTGTAGTCTCCATACATGAGCGCAGCTCCTCCACAGCTTCAGGGGTGTACCTCTTTGATGTGCTCACTACCAGTTTAGCGAGTTTCAGTCTTTGTCTGTATGAGGGGATTAAGTGAACTATCACGTGATCAGAGAGTCCTAGTGCAGCGCGGGGAACAGCGTGGTATGCCTTGCTTATAGTGGTGTAACAGTGATCCAGCGTGTTCTCCTCTCTGGTGGGGCATTTAATAAACTGTCTGTACTTGGGTAATTCCTGGCTGAGGTTCCCTTTGTTAAAGTCACCGAGCACAATGACGAGAGACTCCGGGAAAGTCCGCTCTACGGTCAGAATCTGCTCCGCGAGTGTGCGCTGAGCTGCGTGCACGTCCGGCGGTAAATAGCACGCAACCAAGATGAATGAGACTATCTCCCGCGGTGAATAAAAGGTTTACAGTTAATGATCAGGTATTCCAGGGCAGGAGAGCAGTGTTGGGATATCACAGTCACATCAGAGCACCAGCTGTTGTTGGTATAGAAACAGACTCCACCGCCTTTTGCCTTCCCGGACAGCCCTGGGTCCCAGTCCGCGCGCAGCAGCTGGAAGCCCTCCAGTTGAACAGCGGCCTCCGGGACCTTCGCGCTGAGCCACGTCTCCGTGAAGCACAAAACACATGATGTGGAGAAATCCCTGTTTCTTCTCATCAGCAGCGCTAGCTCGTCCATTTTGTTGTGAAGTGAGCGGACGTTTGAGAGAAAGATGCCAAGTAGAGGTGTGCGCGCTCCCCGCCTTCTTAGACGCACGAGAGCTCCCGCTCGTTTTCCCCTCCGGCGGCGTTTTCCTCTTTTGGTCAAAAAATTGACCAAATCCGCAGCTGACGCTAAAAAAACTGGTAGTAAGTCCGTGGGGGTGATTGATCAGAACATCCCCAGAAGTAACTTTGGGCGATAGCGTTAGCCACGTTATACTAACATTATTTACTGATTTTATCAGTTTACAAAAGTATTTAAAAAAGACATGGACAATGAAAACATAACCCAACATTGTAAACTGAAAAACAGTGTAGCTCTCACCTGGAGCAAAGCTCCGTTTGCACGGAATGAGGAGCAGGCAGCCTGATACATTGACAGTGGTCTGACACCGAGGGAACAAGCCGCTGCGGAAGGGGGAGGAGGCGCGTCCGCTCAACAACCTCATCACTGATGGCTCTGTGGTGTCCTTGGAAACGTGACTCGGAAATTCCAAATATGGAAGCTGGCTCCAACAAATACAACAGCACGTATAGCCATAACGGCTATACGGCTAGCCTCGAAGAGCTACATTCTACTGAATGCTATGGGGCGGCCATTGCTCCCGCAGTCCATTCTAAATATACTGTCAATGGGTAGACCACAGCGGACCACAGACAAGGACCCATTATAGAAGACTTCTGTTAGTTAAATGATCTCTGAGAAAATACAAGGATCTTGTGGATAGCTTATAACATTTCAGTGAATCATGGTTTATCAGGTCAAAAGCAGCACTGAAGTCCAAGAAAAGAACACCAACCAAGCTGCCATGGTCTAATTCATGGTATCAGTTATCCACCATATGTACAAGCGCTGGGGCTGTTGAATGCCCTGGTTTGTATGCATGCTGAAATTTGGTTAGCAGATGATTGTCAATGAAATATTTTGAATCTGCTCACACACTTTTGTCTCCAACATTTTTCCTAAAACAGGTAGTATGCTTATGGGCCTGCTGTTGGGTCCATTAAAAATACTGTTTTTATTTTTTGTATAGGGATGATTTTTGATACTTTCCACTACTCCCACGATATTGTTATGAGAGTAGATGATAAGGTGGTATCTCCGGGACTCATTTTAGATTTTAATAATCTTATTTTTTCCATCATAGTGTGAGCTAAAATGATTACCTATGTCCACTGGTTTTGCAGTAAATCCTTGGTCAGTTTCAATTTGTATTGGCCTGGAGTTTGTGTCTCATTTACTATTAGATGTCTATTAGATGTCTTCCAAACCATTTTGCTGTAATTACTGGCACCCTTGAATTTATTCTGATAATATTGTTTCCTCTTGAGATTGTTTTGCTTAACTATGCAGTTTCTCAACATACGGTACCTGGCCCAGTCCAATTGGCTGTGGGAAGTTGTGGCGAGGTCTTTAGCAGCGTCTCTCTCTGACATTAAGACTTTCAGCTCAAGGTCCAACCAGGGAGCGTTGTGTGTCTTGACGGTTCTTCTCTTCATTGGAGCATACTTGTCTATAAGTTGACAAAACATTTTATTAAATATTGACACAGCATCCTCTGGGTTAGGTTCAGAGAAAATATCATCCCAATTTGTCTTGTGTAGGTCAAGTAAAGGAGAGTCAACAGGAAGGAAAAAGAGGCAGAGTGCTCGCTGGATCACCGTGGTCGGATGGTAAAAGCTAGATAGCAAATACACTTACACCAACAAAAACAAAAACAGGTGCTCTTCAAGCTTAGTGGGCCAAACATACCAAATTTGCAAGAGATAGGCTGAGGCACTCTGAATTTGCAGATAAAAGGTTTATTAGCGTGACTAACGCGTTTCGACTCAATGAGTCTTCATCAGGGTGAGTGTCACACTCACCCTGATGAAGACTCATTGAGTCGAAACGCAGATAAACCTTTTATCTGCAAATTCAGAGTGCCTCAGCCTATCTCTTGCAAAAAGGAGAGTCAACGTTGAGCTTGTTAAAGAATCTTCTGTATATTATCTTCTGAGCCACTTTAGGTGGTTTAGTTTTAATGCATACTGCCACAACGTGGTGGTCACTGAAGCCAACAGGGATGGAAACAATATTACTACACGAGTCAGGTACATAAATGTGATCTATGCGGGTGCTAGTTTTAAGACCAGTAGCATTTAAATTGACTCTAGTTGGAACAGTAATTAATTGGGCAATATTACAAGTTGAGCACAGAGCAACAACTCTTTTTCTGATTGGACATGATATTTCCAGCCAATTAATATTCATATCTCCTAGTAGAAGCATATCTTTGTTTTCTTCAGATGCTTTACATAGCATATTGCAGATTTCATCTTAATATAAAGCATTGGAATTAGGAGGTCTGTAAATACACCCAATCAACATTGATTTCCCATAGGGAGGCTGCAGCTGAACCCATACATTTCAGTGTTTTGAGGCATTAGGTGAGGTCGTAGTTTAGTGCCAATATTGTTCTTGATATAAAGAGCCACACCGCCTCCAAATGCATTCTTTCATATCTTTCACGCGTGAATCACACGTCTTTTATTTATTTTTCCCCAATGACGCTGCAATGACCCAAACAACCACCAGGTGGCACTTGTGAGCAGGGTTAGGAACGTTGGCATTTAGCACCATAGGCCTAATCAAACGATTCAAAAGTGAATTAAATCCCGAGGCCAGCTGAAAATCTTCTGCTTTTAATATAGCCTACCCTGCTCCAAACATAGTTTATTGTAGTAATTGTAGACGGTGTAGTCTTAGATACAGTGTCAGAAATTAAATTCTTAGGAGTCACCATTGACAGTAAATTAAGTTGGAAACCACACATAAGTCACATACAAGGTAAAGTCTCCAAAAGCATCTCAATCATTAATAAAGCCAAGTTTTTCTTAAATTACAATGCATTATTTCTATTATATGGTTCATTAGTTTTGCCATATCTAAATTACTGTGTAGAAGTTTGGGGCAATAACTATAAAAGTTCATTACACCCCCTTGTTATACTCCAAAACGGGCTGTAAGAATTATACACAAAGTAGGATATTGTGATCACACTAATATATTATTTTTGCAGTCTAAAATGTTAAAAATGCATGATTTAGTTGATTTATCTACTGCCCAACTTCTGTTTAAAGCTAACAAAAATGTGCTACCTGCAAGGATACAAATGCTTTTGCACGCACAGAAGGGGGATATAACCTGAGGGGGTGTGACAACTTTAAGGTTCAAGCAGTGTCTTCCACTAGGAAAAGTATGTGTGTGTCTGTATGTGGAGTTAAACTCTGGAACAAATTGGGGGCAGAGCACAAACAATGTCCAAATATTCATCAGTTCAAATCAAGATTTAAAAAATGGTATGGTCAAAGTACCAGAAGGAGGAAATGGGTACTTGATTGTTAATGAGTGATGTATACTTTAAAGGTCAGATCTAGCTAATGATGAAGTCTATTGTTGTTGTCACTATTATACTATTGCAGTTATTATTGTTGTTAGTATCATTATTATTATCATTATGGTAGTTATTATTATTGTAAGAGGATATAACATGTAATTCAGTAAACAAGGAATAAGTAAGTGATTATATTGTATTAGTAATATCTTACATTAACTATATGTCTTGGCTGTTTTTGTTGTTTTGTTTTATTTTTTGTTTTATTTTATCTATTTTGTTTTGTTTTGTTTTCTTTCTCTTGTTTTCTTTATTCTTATTAATGATAGCTATTAATATGGTACTGTGTCATATTAGAAGAATTAATCAGGTGGAGTAATTGTAATTGTTATTGCCATTGTTATTGCTATTGCTGTTGTGCTATTATCATCATTAATTTAACAGCCCGGGATTAATACCTAACAATCTATATATTATTCTTAGAATCAAACTTAAT
Organism: Neogobius melanostomus; assembly: GCA_007210695.1. Lineage (NCBI taxonomy): Eukaryota > Metazoa > Chordata > Actinopteri > Gobiiformes > Gobiidae > Neogobius > Neogobius melanostomus. Next base: position 102,767 of record VHKM01000995.1, read on the forward strand.
AGATTCAGAATGCGGTATTGCTATTGATGCTGATGGTAATACAAAGGAATTAAATTCTTAGAAGTAAAACATGCACATATAGGCCATGAGACGGAGGGTCGATCGGTACCATTTTGAGGGATTAAACCACATGGTGATTTTTGTGTAGATATATGACCCTGTGTTTGGAAAATGTGTGATAGCATTAGATTCAAGGTAGTTTTTGGATATGGTGGATGATTTTCAAATATCACAAGAAAAAGGGTTAAGTGAACTCTGACTTGGTGGCATTTTACAATAATGTCTGTCTAATGCCCTAGATTTGCCATATTTGTTGCTTTATTAAAGAAGTATTAATGAAACAGAGTTTTCTTAAAGGGTTCCAACACAACATTATGTACCTTTGGGAACAAGTAAGCGGTAGGGTCCACACATACATTAAATCATAGCGTTGTCAGAACATACATTATTTTTAGTCTGGTCTTGATGTCCTCATGTTTTGGAACATGTTTTACAACAAATTTAACAGGAATTAAATGAACCTTTTATGGTAAATGGCCTCAACTTATACAGCACTTTTCTACCTTCCTCAAGCCCAAAGCGCTTTACAGCAAGGAACCAGTCACCCATTCACTCTCTCATTCATACACCAGCGTACACAGACACTGCAGGCAAGGAAGGGTGAAGTGTCTTGTCCAAGGACACAACAACAGTGTTCTTCAGGGGCTGGGATTCGAACCCCTGACCTTCCGATCTTGAGACAACCCACTCTCATAGCTATGCCATTGTTTTACACAAAGAATGCAATTCATGCTATTTAACCTATTACAAAAGGTACATTTTCACCCACTGTACTTATTTACTCTTTGATTTGTGGCATAGTGCACGTTATACATCTGTCACATCTATAGGAATGACTCCCCATGTCCACTTCATCACTTTCATCAGTTTCTAAAACATGTTTGATTCTCAATATCTGGCTCATATCAGGCTAGTAAATCTAACTGAGCTTCAGGTGCTGGTCCATCCACTGAACTACCAGCTGGTCAACTCATCTCACAGACTCGATCTTCAATCCATGACCAACAGGGCTAGGAGCTTGAGGGTCCCTTTCCAAGCCTCTCCTCCATAATGCAGCCTGGTAGTTAGCTCTTTGGGCACTTCACTAAGCAGTCTCGGCATGGTGGAAGCTGATGGCTTTTTATCTCGCCCCTCATAGCACAAAAGTCTTTCTTTTTTTATACAAAGGTGCCCAAATTGTGCCATGGAAAGCAAGGGACAGGATCAAAACATCTGTGTCCTCTGAGCAGATAACAACAGCATTATACCCCTCTTCAACTGCATGGGTGGCATGGAGAAGAACACGACCATCAGCTTCTTCTTGTTGGCACTGGAGAGTTGGGAATAACTCACTGCCCTGAGCTGTGATTCTAAAGCACTCATCACCGACAGTTGCAAAAAGAGTTCCCTGCATTTGGACTTACTCCACTCCTTCAATCAGAATAAGATTAGGTTCGGCTGCTCTGTCTACACTGACTCAGTGCCATTGAAAAGACTTGGCAACATCTCTAAAGGTAACTTCAACATCTTTCATAATATGAAGACAGATATTGAGCGTAGTTCACATTGTCATAGGCGAAACACCATGGTAGGAGTAGGAGATGTCAAAAGTTAAAAGACCAAGGACTACATCCTCCACAAATTCCACCTATGACATCCAGCAAGCTGAGAGTTCTCCATTGCTGTGGTGGAGGTGTAGAACACCTCCAGATAAAAGTGGACTGTTCAAAACTGAATGTCAAACAACTGGCCAAAGCAACCGCCTGCGTTAAAAAGGAGTTGACCTCATACATTGACCTCAAAATTGCTAGTCTGGTCTCTAACTGATTAGTGAATTCTGACCATGCCAGTCTCATCATGGCTTCATAAATGCACTTGTGTGCTCTGCACGGTAATAGTGTTTCCCATCCATCACCCCACTCATGGGTCCCTCAGCAACTATGCCAGCTTCAATGCAAACATCCCTCAGCCCACATCCTAAAATCTCCCCCCAAGAATAGACAATGCATTGCAGATTGTATGAATTGTGAATCAATCAATGGTTTTGTATAGCCCAATATCACAACAGGAGTTGCACTAAATATTAAGGCAATTAAACAAAACAGTAAATAAGACAATGTAAAGTCCAGGCAAGTGAAGTATCCAGGCAAACATAAACATGATGTCCAATTAAATGTCAGCAGCAGGTGATGAGGAGCAGCGTGGGTGTCCCCTGTCCATAGACTCTCCAGAATAGCAAGGAAAAACTTATGAACCCAGGGGGAGAAAAGAGAAACCACAGAAGGAGAGACCCAGACTATAGAGACCCAGGGCCGAAGGAGTCCCTCAGCAGAGGAGCAAAGATCACAGCAGACGTCCCACAGACCACAGAATTGTTCTTTTTGCATCCAAGCAATTTTGGCCACATAAAGGGCTTTGTCCTAGACTCTAGGACAACTACCACTGAATCCAGATGCAACTCTTCACACATGAGGTCAGAACGCTTAAAGATCTCATACACAGTGCTCTTTTCAGTAGCTGGCACATTTATTGTGATAAGGTGCTACTACATCCTCTCAGATTTCTTCTTTGTCATGGATTGTTTTATCATGGATCTCTAAAGGATGATCTTATTTTATGTTGAAACCAGTCCAGCTTGGGACAATTTGATGTTCAGCTTGTGGCTGCCTCATAAGGAGGAAGTCTGGCTCGGCTCTTTTATGTCTTGGGCATGGTCATTCCATTCCATGAGTGGATGTGGTCCAACACATGCTCCAGCCACATAAGCATCTAAAGTAGTATGTTCCGCCTCAATTGAAATCTACTGTAGCTTTTCAACTCATGGAAGTTCAGCACTGGGCAGGTGAGGACCCCATACACCTTTGCCTATACTTCTATGCCATTAACCATGCGTGATGTCTCCTTTCCAGTGATTGTCTCCTCCAGTCGATCAATATCTGTTGTCCCATGCTGGATTGGTGAAGATATGTGCCTTAATGGATGCTGGAATCATTGCCTTTCGATGAAGTCCTGCTGCTAGTTTTTGCAAGCACAAGGCAGTATCGTTCAGAATTACATGAAAAAATCCAAATTATCAAAGCCCAGACATTGCTCTTTTCAATGAAAAAAAACACAAGTCTCCATCACAACCTGTTTCGGAGATATACAACCATTCACCTAATTGATCTGGTAGAGTTAACTTTTTTAAGATTACACAGTAAATTATAATGATGGACAGGCCATTACCTACTCAGTTTCTCTGAAAAGAAGAAGAAGAAGAAGAAGAAGATCTTTATTTAGCGCCTTTCACAGTCATGGTCACACAGCGCTTTACATGAGAGCATTTTACATTCACTCCATACTCAGTGGTGGTAAGCTATGTTAGTAGCTTCAGTTTCTCCTGGGGAAGACTGACAGAAACGCTGTCGCGACTGCACACATCTGCGCCAACGGTCCCTCTGACCACCTCCATGCATTCACACACATCATTCATCCTGGCAAAAAAAAGCCAATGAATGTTGGTTCTGTTATTGATGGTCTGCAAGATCCTGCACTTTGCAAAAGAAGTGAACAACCACTTTGATTATAGAGGCATTTTTATCTCTAGTAATCACTGAACACCATATATTGAGATGGGATGATAAAAGTGTTGATTTCTCATGAAAACTACCATGGATCGGATGCTATCACACATTTTCCAACACTAGAGATGTGTACCTTCATGAAAATCAAAAGGAAATTTAATCCCTCAAAATGGTACCGGTAGCCCAAATTTGGGGTCCCGTCTCATGGCCTAATATCCATGTACTCCGCATTCAACATAACCCATAGTACAGGGCAGACATGTGGGGGCCGGCAGCTCGAGGAAAGCCTCTTCTGGCAGCAGACTCCTAAATCTTGTCTCTTTTAATGCACAGCATAGGACACTTAACAAATGATGGTCCGGTTGCTCGGGGGCTGCTCCCCTCTGGCAGCAGGTCCAGACACAGGAAAGAAAAAAGAAGAGCCCCGACTCCTCTTTAACACACATCATTAAGACTGATCTGGTTATCATGAGCATCTATCAGTCTGTGATTACTGTACCAGTCATGAATAAATGTGGAGTATGTCATGTATTATTCAAACACTTTGATACAGAGTAATCTTATATGGGCTGTAATGATGATGGTGAATAACAGTAATACCAACATGGTAATAAAATAGGTATAGGAAAAAAAACAATTATTCAATTATAATTAGTTATAAAGTGTAACATACTGTGAATGTTGACTTAATATACTGCATTGTTGCATCTGTTAATATGTAACCAACTTAATTGTTAATTGTTTTGTAAGATAATAAGAACTAAAACAGTTATTGTAGCAACCACATTATTATTAAGTTTATGAACGGGGGTGGGAGTTAATAAGCTTGTCTTCTTCCCACTCCTTTTCGAGCTTGAGTGTTGATTATTATTTTCTCTTTTATTGTATTTTCTTTTGGCTTTTTTGCTTGTGTTGTGTGTAGCTCGAAATAAAAAATCAATCAATCAATCAATCAATCAATCAATTGTAAAAACGTGAAACTATCACGCAGTGGCGTGCTGGGACCTCATTTCGGCCCGAGAATTTAGATAAGACTGGCCCACTTTGCTGTGGGTTTATAGCTCAGTGTTAATGTGCTAGTCTCTGGTGCAGGAGGTCCCCGGTTCAAGTATGGCTGCGACTTTTGTAACGCTTTCTCTTTTTACATGGGCCGCTGAACACACAGTCTGAGCCTGATGCAATTCCACAATCAGCACCAAGTTATGAAGATAAACATTTTTATTTGTCCACTTTGGCTATTTCTCTCTTTGTCTCCGCTGGATTGGACTGCACCAACTCCATATCACTGCAATCAGTGATGTGCGGTGAGGTTTGTTGCTGGTGAGGCACATTGCCTCCAATATAAAGTAAACAGAACTGCAGGAAAAAAATGCAACTTGCTGTCTCTGGTATTCTCTTACTTAGAAATAGCATTCAATAGCAACACATTTAAACATAAAATACATTCACACAATATTGCAAATAAAAATTAAATAGTAGTGAACGTGATCGGGACTCATACCCCGCCCGTCCAAGGTAGAGACCTGCACGGGAATGGATTTCAATCCCGTTCCCGCCCGCTCCCGACGCCCCCCTGCCCGCTCCCGAGTCTCCCGGCGGGAGTGTCCTCCCCTGTCCCGGCAAGTCCCGAGTTTTTTTTTAAAGGCCAGCGGCGAGTACGCACTAGGACGCAGAGCGCCATGTGCCAAATGCCAACACACTGGAGCGCGCTGCGTAACGGCAGTTCAAAGGCTTTTCTCAAACCGTGCAGCGTTTTAAACACATTATAAAACACATTATCAAACATTAAATGCAAAGCGTAGGTCAGTGTTGTAAGAGAGAGAGCAAACGTGGCTCTTTTTTGCAGGTTAATAGCGAGTTGGCAACGGAACACTTACCTTCCCAGAGTGGAGTTCTGACAATGGTTTGTCTTTTTCCGCTGCTGCTCTCGTAACTCCGAACAAAGTTTAGAGCAGTTTCCCTGTTTGTCACAGTCCATAGAGTCGTCTGTGTTGCTGCAGAAGGGTAAACACCTGTGTTTTCCTCGACGGAGCGGAGCGCATCACCTCTATGTGATGAAACTGCGTTTCAAAGCGTCTCGGTGTGCGTTGGCTTTATGGCTTTATGGGCCGACGGTGGCGCAGATGGTAGAGCTGGTCGTCTCATGATGGGAAGGTCGGGGGTTCGATTCCCGCCTCCTGAAAGTGCACACTGTCGTTGTGTCCTTGGGCAAGACACTTCACCCTCCTTGCCTGCAGTGTCTGCATACATTGGTGTATGAATGGGTGAGTGGATCCTTGCTGTAAAGCGCTTTGAGTGCCTAATGTAGGTGAAAAAGCGCTTTATAAGTTGAGACCATTACAATTATCCAAAGCGCAGTGCACAGACAGAGGGAAGTTTTGAATTGACCTGCGCCAGGAGATAACGGCGGGTTTGAGTGTAGTTCAGCTGTAAGTCCGTTTGGTCAGGGTGGAGCAAAGGCAGCCAGTGAAGGTGCTGTTACGTGGGGATCTCTGCATCATCCCGGTGTTCACTGGCGGTGATGTGCGCTCGTGTCCATGTGTGTCTAACACCCTGTTGTTTTCTTATACAGGACATATCGGGACAATCGCTTTGGGCCTATCAAAACGCGGTTTAAAGTCAAATGAACAGGTTAAACAAGTCGTTCTCATGTCTGATTCTTTATCCAGGTGATAGAAAACCAACGCGCCCAACAAAAACCCATTTACAAATGTATTTTACTTTTAGTGGGCGAAAGAAGCCCCGAATGGGACAGAGCGCTGAGTGAATGAGCCGAGGTCAGTGTGTGCAAGATATCTACAAGCAAGCATTCTAAGGAGAACGGAAAACTCGTACCTGCGATGGCGTCACCCTCCGGTGTCGAGGTGCGAGTCTGCGACTCCTGTCCGGCTTCCCTCTCCCAGACGGACACGTGGGCTGGCGACACGTCGCGGAGGAGGGAGACTCGTGCGCTGCTTGCCTCGCGCTCCCCAGGGAAGAGTTCCAGGGGAAAGGGGGGAAACCTTCCAATAAAGGCCGTCAGGCCCGTTACATCATTAAAGAGCACGCTTCTGTTTCTATCTCTGATAACAGCGTGAAGAGATCGCTTGTTTTCAGTGCCTCGACGACAGTTGACAGCGGGGCTCGGGTGGCCTCACTTGTCGATAAAGCTCGTCCCTCTGCTCGTATGGTGGCCACAGGCGTACACGTGGGGCCTTCTGCGTCGCTCTGCACTCGGCCAGAGAGATGCGTCCAGCTCGTGTCTGGGTCTCGAGCTCGGCCCTGTTTCTCGTTTAACCACACACGCTGTGCCAGTCCTGAGCAGTGATTGGCCCAGTGTCACAGCACCGTCCACGACTCCGAGCTCCACTGTGCCAGTCCCTTTTCAGGTTTTGCCGCTTTAGTTGGCATATTGGCGCTGTGTCCAGAGAGGAGGGTAAGGAGTGGGAGAGAGAGCAGCGAAAGGTCCTTGAAATTCTTCCGGAGGACAGTGAGGGGGAGGATTTCTTGGGTTTCACTGTTGGCGATTTGGAAACCAGTGTCACGGGCCAAGTAAAGTTGGCAAAGCAATTAAACACACAGAATTGGAGTGTGACAACCCTCTAGTGTTGCCCCTAAAGAGTGCCTCTCCGCCCCCACTGTCCGCTCCATTCCTGGCATACGCCCCGTGCCGTCATAGACTCACCCCATTTGTCCACCGTTCGCGCCGCCGGTTGAGCTGCCTCTCTTCCTGTTTTGAAATGGCAGTCTCGTTCTGACCAGTGGAGGAAGCAGTAGCCGCTGCCGTCAGTCCTCCAGCTTTAAGCACTGCGTTGCATGTTATCTACAAATCCGAGGTTGTGCAATCCCTCCCCAGATAGCAAAATGTCGTTGTATGAACGTTGATCTAGCGTCAGGCTTTTTCGTTGAATTAACATTGATTTCTGATGTTGAAACTGCGTTAGAGTTGCTCGTTATGTTGAATGTTGATCCGACGTTGATCTTTCATTAATTTGGACATTGAAACAACATTAGATCAATTGGCAACATTGAAACAACGTTTAATTTTCAACCATTTATTAACATTGAATCAACATGGATGTAATGTCTTTTCCACTAACATTTGATTGATTTTACATTGAAACAATGTAATTTCTATATTTTTTATTTATTTATTGGTTTATTTGGTCGGGACAGTGCATGTTAATGAACATACATGGGTCTCATGCATGTAAACAAGCCACACCGGATTGTAGCCTTGGGCTAATTTGCGTCCGTCGTCCCCCAGCCTAGTATACCTTATTTAAACCAAAATGAAATACAACAAAGTCACAAAACTTCATGATCTTTGATTTTAAAAATAATGAATTTGTGTGGTCCAAAAACCCAGCTTTATGAATTACTCGGATAGCTCTTTTTTGCAGCATTACTATTGATTTTAATGTGTTTTTGTAAGTACAACCCCAACCCACTGAAATGCTTCTTGATATTTTAGTAGATTTAATGTGAGATTTCCAAGTAATTCTATCATCTATAATAACTCCAAGGAATTTGATTTCATTCACACACTCTATCTAAAGCCCTCTATCTGAATTGCTTCCTGAGGATTGGAATTACAGTTGCCAAATATAATCGTTTTGCTTTTACTTAGATTTAAAGACAATTTACTTTGTTTGAACCCCTTGTTGACACTTTTCAGTTCCAAGTTGACATTTTGACACAGTTGTTGTAAATCGTCTCCTGATGCAAATATATTGTCTACAAACAAGATAAATTTAAGTATTTGAGATGTTTTAGAAATGTCATTTATATACATATTAAACAATTTTTGACCCAAAATGGAACCTTGAGGTAAACCACACACAATTTCCTGACAACTAGACTGGTAATTACCAAGTTTCACACATTGTTTTCTATTTTTTAAATAACTGGTAACCCACTGTAGTGCTACCCCCCTAATCCCATAATGTTCTAATTTGTTAATTAATATGTCATAATTTATTGTGTCGAAAGCTCTGCTCAGGTCAATAAATAATCCTATTGCATATTTCTTATTATCTACAGCATTAGTTATTTCTTCAATACTATCTAAGAGCGCGTGCGAAGTTGAGTGATTATTCCTAAAAGCAAACTGATTTTCAGAGAGCAAATTATATCTTTCAATAAAGCTGTCAAGTCTAGAATTGAAAACCTTCTCTAATATTTTTGAGAATTGCGGTAAAAGGTAGTTTGTAAATAGATGCTTATCTCCTGCCTTGAAGAGAGGGATCACTTTTGCTCCTTTCATACTGTCAGGAAATTGTCCTGGGTTTGGTTTGGCCCTGACCTCGGCAGATGAAAAGCTCACCCAACCGGGTTGACCAGGCACTGGGTTGTGTAGTGTCTTCCAGTGGAAAAGTGGCTATAGATGGGAGCAACATCCGGGCACTTTTGCTGTTGCGCTACGGCCACGCCCCTTTTCGGGGGAAAACACACCATAGAAACCAATGGGCGGCAATTACAAAATGTCAAAGATCTATCCTAAAACACCTACATTTTGCTACTAGCGACAAAGGAATCATGGACAGGCAAGCGAATGACTATCTTAATTCACTGCCAGTGGCTGAGAAGGATCGTTACGTGAAAAAACGTAATGAAATAGGGGTCGATAGATGTCCTTTTAGCTTACCTAAATCCTCATGGGTCAACGATCCTACACAGTGGCCGGAGGTGTCATATCCTGACATCTACAACTATCTTATTGAGTCTCCAGGTAAAAGGTTTAAAAATTGACATTTATGTTGCTAATTTCTGAGGCTGTGTTGACTTTTACCAGGCTAACTTGAACTCCAAGGCTTAGCTTGCACCCTCTGCTGGCGTTTGTATGCGACAGCAAACCATTCAAAATATACCGTCAATGCATTTGTAATAAACAGAGTTCAATCGTATATACTTAGGTTCATGTTCTTGAGTTAAAAAAAAAAAAGTAGCTATACTTCTTTGAGTAGTTTCATCATACAGTATTTTTTATTTCTTCTATACATGAAGTATTTGTACTTTGACTTGAGTAAAAAGTGACATATTATAACTTGCTGTATTCTTCAGAATTAATCTTTATACCTTGTACCCACAGTACTCAAGTAGCATTTCCTCTACGTACTTTTCTACTCCAACATGAGGAATTAATTGGGACTGTATTTTTTACTTATACTTTAGTAGAAACATTTTACAGTAATGTTACTCTAGCTGGAGTAAGCATATAATACGCAATACAAAGGTAACCAAAGGCAAACAAATGATATAGGCCTACTCGTGACATTTTTTTAATTGTTATTTTAATAACATTATGCAACTCCATCTAGGGATTTACACTGCCAGCTTGATGAAAAACTTCAAGTCATTGGAGGCACACAAGTTCTTCACCAGTGGCTGGGTAGATGTAGTATTCCACCATAAGCCATCCCCAGATGTGACAGTTTTTAAGACACAGGTGAAGCCATCATGGAGGGTCACAGAAAAACCACACAACACATGGGTTGCTGCAAAGAGAAATGGAGAAATTAAATCTGCTCACTGTGATTGTATGGCAGGGTAGGTTTAAAGTATATCATTGTTGTGTCATGTACTATTTTCATAAATATAAAATATAAGCATTTGAATGTAACAAGTGAATTTCTCAATTGTGAGATCAATAAAAGCTATCTTATCTTATCTTTACCCTTTTATTGTAGATTGGGAGAAAGCTGTTCCCATGTGGGGGCACTGCTTTTCAAATTAGAGGCTTCTGTCCGTTTGGGATACACTAGTGTGGCTCTTACAAGTACAGCCTGTGCCAGGAATAAAGTCTGCACAAAAAAGGTTGAAGCAGAGAGGATCAGAGAAATCAAGTTTTATTCAGAAAAGGCCAAAAGAAATGTGTTCCGATGGCAAAAGAGCAGCACAAAAAACAGCTCCTTGAGATGTTGCATGCCACAGGAGAAATGCCTGTTGGGCTAAGCACGTTCAGGGAATATGCCAAGTCCTTTAAAGCTAAGGAATGGTTTGATAATCTCACTTTCTCCGATGAAGAAGTGCAGGCAATTGAGGAAGAGACCAAGGGTCAGGCCAAATGTTTGTCTTGGTTCCTGCATAGAAGAGGCAGAATTGGCCCTGATCAGAGAAATAACTACGACGGGTTCCCCACATAATCAGCTAACAACACTGAGTATTATGTGGGGGAAAAATCACGAAAATGATGCAATTGACACTTACAAATATGCCCTGGGCTTAACAACAACATGTCCAGCAGAGACCTCTATACTAAAACTGAGGAAATATGCAAAGCACACATGAGTCTCAAAATTCAAACAGCAGGTTTCAGAGTGTGCAAAGAAAAGGCCTACATCGGTGTAAGCTGTGATGCATACATTTCCTGTGATTGCTGTGGTGCAGGAGTGGTTGAGGCAAAGTGTCCCTTTAAGTGGGCCAGTGACATACCACCTGACCAGAGGCCATCTGGACATCTTGACACTTTATGGTCTCTGAGGTCCAACCACAGCTACTACACACAAGTACTTAAGTTATATTGCATAAACTAAACTAAATATAACCTTTTTTGTTTTGATATATCTATGTTGTGCTTTGCCTCAGATACAGCTGCAGATGTTTGTATGCAAAGCCAACTATGCAGATTTTATAACATGGACACCAAGACAAACCGTCATCTTCAGAGTTCAGAGCGATGCAGTTTTCATTTTGGAGGCAATGGACAAAATTAGTCGCTTCTGGGCCAGGCACATCCACCCAAAGCTAACAGGATCAGTCACAGTTACAGAACCAACTCATCAGGTACATTCCACTGTTACCTGTATTGCAAATGGTCGAGGTAGAAAACATCAGTTAATATGGTACCACTTAATTCATAACATGCCCTCTCTACCTCTATATAGATTTTTTTTTTTACAAGAAATAAAGCTGTTTAGACAGTTTTTCCAAACATGTGCTTTCTTTATCAGAACACAGAGGTAGAAAACAATGAAATGGAAGAGGCAGTATCTTCAGGTACATACAGATGAATTGTTAATTGTATTTTATAAAAAACAAAGCAAAATGTATTTCTTGTTAAGGCCTTGTTCAAACAAGAAGGCCAAGTACAGAATTCATGACATTTACTATTATATTGACAGGAAGCAGCTCTATGCTGCCCAGTTCCGTGCCGAGGGCAATACAGTAAGCAAGGCAAAGAAATCCAAAAACAGGTATCTAGTTTAATTGTAGAGAACCTACACAGCACAAAACATTTTTTTAATATGATAATTTGGTGCTATTAATGTCCTCTTATTTGATACATACAGTAGTTACCGGACTATAAGCTGCTACTTTTTGCCCACGCTTTATACTACTGTGCCTACTTTATAGATTTTGATGGTCACACTGAATATTGTTTAGGTGGGAAGACGCGCACATCCACAGCTGTCAGTGTGCTAGATCAAAAAAACAGTATAGTGCAGGGGCGCCCAAACTTTTTGTCTCCGAGGGCCAAAATGAAAAAGTGCCTGTGTGTCGCGGGCCAAACATGGCGATGTCAAGCGTGAAACACATATAACTGCAAATAATAATAGTTACTTTATTTTTCGGTATATATTTGCATTTGATTATATCTATGCAAATAACATGCTATATTAAAACAAATGTTAACTATGGCAAACTCCTAGCTTTAGTTGAACAAAATCAACAATTGTAGCAATATGTAAAATGTAAACAACAGCAACACCTGTATCTACAGCACCTACAGTGACTTTACCTCATTCATTTGTAAACTCAAAGAAATTTCCATATTAGATCATTTTGAAAGTGTCAGTTCAGCATACATTCTTTTATAAGTCTTTTTTTTTACATGACCTATGTTGATGTCAACAAACTTTGCAATAAAAGTTGGAAAACTGGGAAAGTTGATGCTACAACGCTCTGTGATTGAGAAACACCAAGACACCACAACAGTGTTTCTTTAACTTTGCGAAAGGAGTGAAACAGCGCCCCCAATTTGACGCTGGTGGCCAAAAAGTGTACTGCATCCATATTTACCATTGAGAATGAATGAGAGAGAGTTGGTATTAACCAGATGCTGCGCAAAAGTAGGTCACTCTATGGCGGGCCAACAGAATTCTTTCGGCGGGCCAAATTTGGCCCACGGGCCCCACTTGGGCCCCACAATAGTGTAAAAATGGAGGAGAGATCCGCACAACTATATGCTCACCAACCAACGTCTGCCGGTGAGAACAATGGCGAGCATATAGTGGTGCGGATCTCTCCTCCATTTTTACACCATACTGAATATTGTTTTATGTTATTAATGTAATAACAATGCATCTGGGTCCAAAAACAAGACTATTTCTAATGCTACAACTCTGACATGACAGAGATGCAATAACAGCTCCAAATCCAAACAAAGTTGTGGAGAAGATGGAGAGCTCATGTTGTTCATTTTGGACGTATCACACTCATCTGCATAAAAAGACATGTGCAAACCCTAGCACTGTCTTCCTGTTATGTCTGCGGTGTTTAATGCACACCAGGGCAGGGGCAGCATGATGTCCTCCCAAAAAACATGGAGGGACAATGCGAACCGCGTGCTAAACTCATCAAAAGCCAGCCTCGAGCGATCCACCATGGATCCAGCTCCCGAAAATCTACCGAGGCCGAGGAGCGCGGCTCTAAACATCCCTGGGTGCTGTCGCTGTGCAGGCAGCGATTCAGTTTGACTGAACACGCGGGTTTCAAAAATAATGTTAAAAACTTCTACGTTCTTAACGCACTTTAAAATGTACCTATAGGCCAACATTCTCTTGGCAAATTTGACCGTGTATCAAGAGAAAAGTCCTGCATTTCCAGTGCACCAGCTGCAGCTTATACAGTCAGGTCCATAAATATTGGAACATTGACTCAGTTCTTATGTTTTTGGCTCTATGAACCACAACAATCGATTTCAAATGAAACAACAAAGATGTACTTAAACTGCAGGCTTTCGGCTTTAATTTGAGGCTATTAACATCCAAATCGGATGAACGGTGTAGGAATTACAAGTTTGTATGTGAGCCTCCCACTTTAAGGGACCAAAAGTAATGGGACATGTGGCTGCTCAGTTGTTCCATGGCCAGGTGTCTGCTCTTTCCCTCATTATCCCACTCATAAGGAACAGATGAGACATCCATAGTTCATTTCAAGTGTGATATTTGCATTTTGCATATTGTTGCGGTTAATTCTCAATATGAGATTCAAGAGTTATCACTATCAATGAAGCAAGCCATTATTAGGCTAAAAAAGCATAACAAACCCAGCGTCTGGTGACGACTATGCCTTCCAAACTTCAGGCTGTAATTGACTGCAAAGGATTTGCAACCAAATATCCCAAAAAGGAAAAAGTATGATTTATAATTGTTACTTTGTCCCATAACTTTTGGTCCCTTAAAAGGCTCACATAAAACACTTGTAATTCCTACACCGTTCATCCAATTTGGATGTAAATAGCCTCACATTAAAGCTCAAAGTCTGCAGTTTAAGCACATCTGTAGTTTCATTTGAAATCCATTGTGGTGGTTTGTAGGGCCAAAAACATAAGAATAGTCGATGTCCCAATATTTAAGGACCTGACTGTAAGTGCAGCCTATCTATTTAAAACAAAAACACTTTATACAATTAGTTGGAGCAGCTTATATTAAGGTGCGCCCTATAGTCCGAAATAAATGTATTCATTGTTTTACCAAGACAATACCGCCATTTGACTAATGACAATGTAGAAATGTAGAATGCAGAGCTACTTGGAAAAGGCTAGAGAGCTACAGATTGGAGATCCCTACAAATTTTAAATTTGGAAACACAAATGAGATGAGATGGGTTGAGAATAACAATATATCAAATTTTAAAAAAAGAGGCATGGCAAGCCAAAAAAAAATCTCAACCTGATATTGATTCATTATTGCATATCTCAGCACTTTGGTTTACTCAAAACTATGCTTCCGTCATGTTTACCAAGGCAGCACACACATGCACAATCTTGTCGATTGTCGCAACGTCCCTGTTTTCCACTTCTTCCCTCAGGGACTTCACGTAGGTCAGTGGAAGAGGCCCATTGAGGATGGGAAACCGCCGCTTGAGGACACCAATGACACGTTCTATAAAATATGTACAGATATAAGATCAAATGTGTATAGTTCAATCATATTTCAGGTTGCAGTTCCAGTAGGTAATAGTAGTAACAGTGTTACTGTTAATGTTTTAAAATGTATTTTATTGTTAAGTATTTCATTTACAACGCTAACTGTGCCAATCTGCAGTAAAAAAAAAAAGCTATACTTGCCAATGTGAATCCGAACTCTTGATTTCACTCGAGATTCTTCTATATCCTTGCCAGGGAGTTGTTTTCTGCCACGGGTGAAAGCAGGGGTCTCCAGGCTTACGCCGAGCAGGGCAAACTCATCTTTAAGTGTGAAGCCACGATCTGCCAAGATCTTAAACAAGTCAAAGGCATATTTTACATGTTAATTATACTAAATATTCTCTGTGCAATTCGAAGTTAATATCAAACTTCAGACTAATTTCTCCAGTATACAAATAATGACCTGGTCACCAAGATGATGGTAGTTTGAGGAAATGAATCCTGAGTCTCGCACTATCTTGACATCAGATGCTCTTCCACCCCAGCCATGTGACAAGAAGGTGATGCTCCCAGCAGGACTGCATGCGATCAGATACTTTACAGTGGTCCACTTCTTATAATTTGAGTGTAAGAGATATGGACTATTCTATTGATTTCAGATTTATTGTTACACAGATATTTACAAATGGTTCTCAAAGACACCCCACAATGGTTTTTCTTATTTTGTGTGTCATTTGGTACTTTTTTTGTACTCTTGTTCAGTGTTCTAAGGTAAACGCTCTAACTTACTGATTGCTCCCGAACGCCTCACCGTGTATTGTACTAGGCACCTTTGAACGTGACTTCAGTTAACAATAGTGATGTGAAGTTCGGTTCATTTTACTGACTCGAGTTAAAATGAATCACTCACCAAAGTGAATCGGGTGTTTTGAGTCGTTTGATTCAGTGAGTCAGTCTAATGTAAACCACCGTTTAAACCAATTAAAATATTACAGTAGTTGGGAAAATATCATAGAGAACAAAAAACGTAACCTCCACACATAATTAAATCCATTAATAATTGTTGTTTAATAAAAAAAATTAAAAAATACATGGTGATTTGATTGTAATTTGGTGCCATTTTAGACTGTAAAACTGGATAAAGTTATATTTTATGTAATCCATGATGTTGGCATTCAATTATATTTATCTGTTTTTCCAATACTCTGCTTTATTTACACTTTAGCGCGAGGCTAGCTTAGCCGGGAGTTAGCAGTTGAGTCATTTGATTCGGACGTATCAGTGCCTTTGTTTGACGTGAACCACAGAGTGATTCGTTCTCCCAGACCAGTTCAGTTCATACGAGTCACTTACTCACACAGAGCAGCATAGGACTTCTGAGTGCAATAACTCTAGTTTTGTACAGAAATATTCAACCTCATTTAACATCAATAATGTTCGAGGCGGTCACGTGTGGAGGGTTTTTTTTTGTCAGAAGATACGACTTTCTTCAACCCAGTTAGCAGCTCCGTGGGAGAACGAGAGTTATGAGACGAGTCAGCATCATAGCGTGTGCTGAATGAGCTGAACGATTCGTTCAGTGCTGAACGACTCGAAGGGGAGCGGGACGGGGCTGAACCAGAACCACAGTGAGTCGTTCACTGCTCGTACGGCTCGTAGAGCGGGCGCGGGCAGGCAGGAAGGAGAACGTTAGGGGGAAATAGTTATTAGTTGTGAACAGTAAGCTTTTGGTTTCTGTGCTCAAACTAGCTACACACACATAATATTAGTGTGCCATTCATTGGGACTAAAAAACGCAGTCCAGGGATCGCAGTTTAGAAAGCAGTGGGCGGGCGAGTTAGTGAACGAGTTAATGGAGGCGGGGAATCACGACTCCCGAGTCAGTAAAGTGAATCGAATCTTTTGAACGATTCGTTCACGAATCGCACATCACTAGTTAACAACGCAGCAGAGGCACGGGTCATGAGAGAAGCTGATGTTTTTGTACTTTTTAACAAATTCCGACCTAAAAATAAAACCTCTTCAGAACGAGACAACTCTGTGGTAATCTGTGCCTTAAATAGCTGCAACATGAGTAACATTTGGCTCTGTAATGAAAAATAAAACAGCTTATCAAAAACAGACAACAACATAACACTTATCATAAACAAGATCCTTTACCTGGCTTTGAGGGTCTTTGGGTTAACCCCATTAGGGACCTCAATCTCAATTTTTATGGGCTTTCGCATGGGATAAAGCCTCGGTCACAACCGGCCGTATGACTTTTTGGCGTTTCCCAAATCGCTGCGTTTATTTTTTTGTTGGTGGAGAACGTAGTTGTGGTGTTCAGATCACCGCGCACCCAACGTGCGTCACACGCATGCTGCTCGGACGCGTGGCTGTCGCTTCATTCGTACAGTAAACGCACGACCAACCTGCAATAAACGTACTGAGCGTGGGTTTCATGCAGGCTTTGTATGAAGTTTGCAAGAACTGCACACGATCTGTACGTCGTGTGCACCAACGCCGTGCGTTATCTCAGAGATTACCGGGCAATTTGGAGGGGAATAGCCTATATATTTGGCTCTTGGATACAGAGGCGCATGTTTGGGCAATATGACACACTTTTCCAGGAGCTGGAGAGCGAAAGCCACGGGGACTACATGTCTTATATTCCCCTAGATCCAAAAAAAACCTTTGGTGAAGCTGCTGCGCGTCACACCAGCATAATGCCTTTTTTCTCTCCTCCCTCTCTGACACCTGTTCTCTCCTCGCCTTCAAATCAAATCAAATCATCAAATCAAACTTTATTTATAAAGCGCTTTTCATACAAAATGTAACACAAAGTGCTTTACAGTGCTTCCCTCTTCCCCTCGGCGTATTGCAAAAGCTTTGTACTTTGTACCTGGTCAGAGGCAGCTCTGAAGCTTTATACATCGGAGTTTTCGTGCGGTAGATGCACTCTCGCCTACGGGCAATTCACGAACGACTTTACATGTATAGAAGACGCACGAGATATCTGAGCGTGCGTTGGCCGCACTAATGGTGTGCGTGTGGCACACGACACATATACGAAGTCCGCAAGTGTGGCATACGGAAAAAGTTTCGTACAAAACGTGCGAAAGACATACGCCTGCCGTACAGACGACTCACGCAGACGTACGGCGTTCTTGCAATCTGAAAAAAACGTAAGTGCCCGTAGAGTTTGTTTGACATGTCAAAGAACCTCTGCGGCGGGTCTGCGGCTCCAAAATAAGCACGTCACTCGCGCGCTCTCCGTGCGTTTTCTTGCGTTTTGTGCACGTACCCAGGTAGCAGACTGACATGGGCCAGATCTGGCATCAAGCCGGCACGTCTGGCATACATCTGGCATGGCAAATGACATGTCAACCAGGCGTGGGCCAGGTCTGGCAATGATGGCACGGCTCATATGTGGCATGCCACACGTGGGCCAGTTGAGGCGTCGGTTGCTGTGGGCCAGATCTGTCCATGCCAGATGTGGGCCAGTTGAGGCGTCGGTTGCTGTGGGCCAGATCTGTCCATGCCAGAGGTGGGCCAGTTGTGGAAGTAGGTATGTCACCCATATGATAAAGCAGTTCATGTGACATCACAAGGCTAATCCTAATATTAAATCTTATTGTAAAGTTGCAATATTTTGTGAATGGATTTGTACATTTTCATCCTGTAAGTATCTATGTATGGTGCACCTGCACCATCAATATCGATTATGCTAAAAAAATATATTTTTATATTTGTGCGCTTGTCAAAACTCAAGGGCTGTGTCTGCAATATTATTATTTGATTTGCCACTCAATTTGTGGTTCCATTTAATTTAAACAGAAATAAAATGTGTTCAGATGCCGCATTCATGTGGACCTGGGGAAAACGTTTTTCCCACTTAGAAAATGCACATGAACGCTTGTTCAATTGGGAAATATAGTTAGCTCTGTTAAATGATAATTGGTGATGAAAGAGTTTTTATCTGATGAAATAAAAATCCCCACTGTCCGACATAGAACTGTGTAATATCTTTGGCAACAACCAACAACGGACTTCCAGCTGGAGAAAACAGGTTCCCTAGTCCACGTGAACGTAACCGAATTCGCGGGCTTCGGGCGGGAGCTCTCCATAATGTACTCCGGAGCTGTGGCCGACCATCAATTCGTAAGTGTTTCATATTTTTTGTTATATTTAGACCAAATAAAGACGCCAACGGTAATATATATTTGCAGTTGATATACGTATGTACGTTTTTGCACATATCTGGATACTTGATATATAGTTTTACCTTGATATATAGTTTTACCAGTTGTACACATAGAACTACATAGCTACCGTTAGCTAACATTACGTCCACTATCTGTGTAAGCTCAATCATTTTCTAATGTGTAAAGTCCGGCAAAGGCTAATGTACATGGTATAAAACTAAGTAATGAGTTGAGGAAAAATGCTTGGCGATTTCATTTTTCAATGTAATGATAAAAATAGCCTTTTAACATTCACCGAAATTCAATTTCACTTCGAAAAGACTCCATTACCCAGAATGCTCAGCCGCCATGTTTTGCCGCCGGCGCGCAGGCTATCGGTGCAGAGAACAACCGGGTTGCACTACCTGCTAGCACCTATGCTATTGACACGCTTATTTTCGTATAAAAGCAGCACAATGCCATCGAGTTACGTTGTTCGTTGGGCAAGTAGGAGTACCAACAACCCAGAACCTAAATGTTACAACATACCGGTAGGTGCGCACCCTTTTCAGGAGAAAAGACGGGATTTATGGTTGCGTGCTGTCAAACGAGTCAAAAGGTCCCAAGTTGTGGTGCTCATTTTATATCTATACTGTATTACCTTAACGTTAATCTTTCAGGCCTGTACAGGGGGATTTTTATGAGTCGGAAATCAAGGACACTTTATTTTTTATCATGCTTGTTTATACCTTAAGAAGAGACGGCCTGCGCTGAAGCTCAAGGACAGTAAACGACTGATATCTAATATGAATAACTTATGTGACATTAGAAGTACACCGTTTCTCCACCGGGTATGACACAGTGTCTCATTGTCAACATAACTGGTGGTGGAGCTCATGCAACGTCCATAAATAGTTGAATAGGACATATTTTAGGCATACATGTAATTAGAATTTTTTTTTTTTTTAATATTACCCCTATAATGCTGCAGTTACTGATATTTGTGGTATTCATGTGAAGGACACACTAACTTACCTAGGTATTAAAATTTCAAAAGATGATAAAGACATAAGCAGGAAGACTGTGAACATCACAGGGTAAGACTTGCATGAAAATCCTGTCTGATGCTGTTAACATTTTTATTGTTGGTTGGTTAGGGATTTATATAGTCCTGTTAAACAAGCAGAAGGCATGTCATGAGCCTCTTATCTTTTCAACGCTAGACTCTGCTCCAATCTTAACAAGATTATATTTAAATTGCTTTGGGAAAACAAATCACACAAAAATTAAAAATAATTCTCTCAAACCAATTAGCTGAAGGCTGAGTAGATGCCTTATCTTTTTCTACATTTAACTGTTCATTATATGCTATGAACTCACGTTGATCCTGTCTATTGCTTTGTTTTCACATTGATTTTATAGGCTAAATCTACAATTGGCGGGCCTGCCTCCGTTTACCTCCGTCCTGTTGTGGTGAGGTCAGGTGTGTGAAAGTGGTAAGTAATTCTGTTAACTACATGTTATGAATTTCTATGTTGTGTCCCAACCAGGAGTAATTTAACTTCATTCTGAACACAACACACTTGTAATTATCTTTTCTTTTTTTTTATTTCTTTTTTTGCAGGACTGTGATTGGCAAGTTAAAAGACACAAAAATGTATGGAGGGGGACTGGGCTTACAATGAGCAGGGCAATGTGTGTAGAAGAGCACTGAAAAAGGTTGAAAAACTTGTGGAGGTGACTACATTAAATTAATAGTTGTCCAAACTCGTTCCTATATTTCTTAATACATTTCTAAAATCCAATTTCTTAACAGATGACTTTACAAGCACATCTCACAAATTGTCGGGTCACTTTTTAGGGTCATAGTTACAGAAAAGCACGAAAAGTAGGCTGCTAATTCATACAGTTTACACAAATGCTTTCTATTTAAATGGACAGTAAAATACTAGGGGTGTAACGGTTCACATGGATGTATAGAACTGTTCAGCCTGCTCGGTTCGGTCTACTAAAATAAAAGTTTTTCGGCGAGTTTTTGCGATGTTATTGAGTGACGCATAGTTTTGTAATAACGGGGGGAGGGGTACTTTCCTGATTAATATTACTGTGCTAATGTAATTTGTACTATAATGTGAATATGTGTTTTGCCAGGTTATCACTCTCGACCATCGCTCTCAAAGCAGCACCTCTCTCGACCATCGCTCTCAAAGCAGCACCTCTCTCGACCATCGCTCTCAAAGCAGCACCTCTCTCGACCATCGCTCTCAGTGCAGAATCAGTCTTCCAGTCTTAATACAAGTGAGTGTTTTAACTATGTTCATATTTTGAGTAATAAAAATGTCTTTGTGGTTTAAGTAATTACCTTTTTTTTTTCTTCACAGCTCTCTTGAAAAATATTTTAGTCCCAGACTGAACCAGGACTAAACCAGCCTCAAGCCCAGACTGAACCAGGACTAAACCAGCCCCATGCTCAGACTGAACCAGGCCTAAACTAGCCCCATGCTCAGACTGAACCAGGACTAAACCAGCCCCAAGCCCAGACTGAACCAGGGCGAAGCCAGGACTCCCCAATTAATCAATTCATCAGTCAATCAATTCATTTTTGGATTGTTTTGGCCCGATTTGCGCTTGCTGCATTGAGGACGATGGTCTACTTCCACTTTTCTGAACACGCAGACTGAACCAGGAGTACACAAGCCCCACCTTCCAATTTTAAAATCCTGCTGTGTAAACCAGACTTTGTTTTTTAAGAAGCAACATTTAAGTACTGTGTTCTTAATTTTTTTAATGTTAAGCTTGTACAAAAGTAAAATTCAGCTGTTGTACATGTATCTTATGAAATGTACAGTTTGAATTTTGTGTTCAGTTATTTCCAGAAATGCACTTTTTAAAAAAAACTTCATTTTTAGTATTCCATCTTTGTTTCCAATGTTTGGAAGAATTGTGTTTGTTTGAATAGATTGTGGTCACATGACAACATTTGAAAGTGCCTATACGTTAAGTGTGATGTCACGACTTCTGCTTTCAGGTCCTAGCAGACCGGCAAATATGTGAGGAAAAATACATTAAAACAACAATCAATATTTCTGAAATTCAATGGAGAGTTACTACATCTACTTATTTCTCAGACTCATTAGCCAAAAATGCTGCAGTGACTGCTAAAAAAGTAATATTTACTAAAGTCGGGACTTCCGGGTTTAGCGGAGCTGCTGCACTGACTCAGACTTAAGCATTTTTCTACGCGAAACCCGGATGTAGCGATTTTGGTAAATATTACTTTTATAGCAGTAGGTACAGCATTTTTGGCCAATGGGCCTGATAAATAAGTATGTTCAGTAACACTCTGAGTTTCAGAAATACTGATTGTTTTTTTTTTGTAGTTTCTCGCACATCTGCCGGTCTATGCGAACCCAGAAGTAGAGCTGTGACATCAAACGTATACGTTTGTTCAGGGTCCAAACTGTTGAGAGTTCCACTGCTAAACACAGCAAAAAACGTCTTAGTTTATTGCTAATATCTCTTAATTCTTGACCCAATCCACATCAGAAAAACTGTCAAATTTCAATGTCTCCCCTGTCAGAACATATGACTAAGAACTAATTATTTTCTCATAAAGCAATCCAAAAGTGACCACATTCAAAAAAGTGTGATGTTGGGCAGTAGAAAGAACTTTCAGCCATAAGAATACTATGGCAGCTTTGTCAATCCAATCACTATCAAATACTCTAGTAGGTCATTTGTTAAGTTTCAATTTGGGTAATTTTTTAAACTGTTCCTAATGTACCAACTGAAATTGAATTCTATGTGAACATGACCTATACAATTTCCTCAATTTGTGAATTTCAATCTGTTAACACTGAATTTATTTTTTTATTTTATTTTTTTAAAGCTTAAGCATGATCTGCTTCATTGATTGAGAAGTTATTGTATAGATTTTAAGAAGTGGAATTGTGTAATTTTTAATTGTGTAATTAAAATATGTTTTTACTTGTGACTGCATATGTGAGCATTAAGCAATTTAGCAGGTATGGCCTACATCCGGCGCACATGGTAGATCCGGCTCAGATACCGCAATGAATGACGGCCCTCCACTGGCCCACATCTGGCACTTGCATCTGGGCTACATACCGCAATGAATGAGGGGCCCCCACTGGCCCACATCTGGTTTGCCGTGTCAGAGCCGGCCCTGCCTGCACTGGGCCAGCTCTGGCCCAGTGCAGGTTTTCACAAATGGCCCAGTTCTGGAAAAGCTCTGGCCCATACATGGCCCCCCTCTGGCAAACTAGTCCGGGCCAGTGGGGGCCCCTCATTCATTTGGGTATGTTGGCCAGATGTAAGTGCCAGATGTGGGCCACATCTGGCCCAGACCAATTTTGCTACCTGGGTAGACCGGGGTCGACCCGTCATTCCGACATACCACCATTCCGACACACCGTCATTCCGACACCCCTCTATTGCGACATCCCGCCAATCCGACACTTTTTGGTACCGCTATTCCGACAATCGTTTTGAGCGTATCTGTTTGCCCTCGGCTTTTGTCCGTGTTTCGTGAGAATAGCTGATAATGATGGAGGCTTATTAACGATCCTCATGGCGGTAGAGGAGTCAGCTCAGCGTCTCCTTCCCTGTTCATCCCCGCTCTGAGCGTCCCCGCTGTCGGCCCATCTATGCGCATTTCCCAGTCCCTCTACAGCGGCTCGTGAGATAGTTTTGGGCAAAGGCAGTGACAGGTGCGGGCTAGTCTGTATTTCACAACAAAGCGCTGAAGTCCGCGGGAAAGACGCCGCGCACTGTCTCAAGGCTTTAAAGAGACTGAAAAGTGGATGCGCCGCTCACAGCGCTGACCAAGCCACGCGCTCCCCTTCGTTCAAAACATTGTCCAAAAACAAGTCCTTCTCCAAGAAGCAGCGCGCATGGGGTGTGTATGTGTGGGTCACTGTGCTTTTACGCATAATGGACACGCATATGACGCGCCCCACGCAGGGCCAGATTAACACTTTGTTGTACCCTGGGCAACAATATTCAAGGGCCCCATCATCACAACCCCAGGATCACCATAATATGGTCATAGAATATATTACTGTAATATACAGTAAATATACTCAATACTTCAAATCCTGTCATCAGGTGTATTTTGATTTACAAATATTTAAAGCTCATAGAACTACAAATGCACTACTATGTCCCCTATCAAAGACATTCACTCACATATGATGCTATGAAAACAAAACACATCAGCATCTGTATAATCTGGTAAAATTGACCCACTACATTGAGAGGGAGACGGTTGATTTGGATAGTGTCCAAATGTGAGTGGCGCAAGGAAGAAAGCGAATGGTGAGCGGCTGGTGAGTGAGTGTTTCACGGGCCACAGACATTGATTGCGGACAGTGGTGCGGACTAGAGTGCTGCAACCGGCTCGGACAAATATTTAGAATTCATTTTCGGGCTCGGGTCGGACTCGGACACATCAGCGCGTTAAAACAAATCAAACTGGTGTAAAATTAAAATGGGCCTGTTTAGTTGACGCGACTTAGCGTTCGTTTTTGTGGGGAAAAAATAAAATGAACTGGCACTTGAGGCAAATCTCGCCTCTTTCCTCTCTCCCTCTCCTGGATATTATTTCAATATGTGTGGGTTTGGGGTGTGTAGTAGCCTACCTGTCTATCCAGCGATCATGTCATGATAAAATCCCCTTAAAAACATGTTTGTAATCCAGTGCGTCCTTTATTTTCCATAAGTTTACTGACGCGTGTGATTCCTCTGATCCGAATGCCTGGGCTCAGGAAAGGCATTTCAAACCGCTGCTGCTTGAAGATTCCCTCTTTCCAGACAGTGTCTCCGTTTCACTTGTGTCTGTATGATGTAGTGGGAGTGGTTATGATGTTCCAAACTCAGATGATCAATACATTTTTCGCGAATCTGTGTTTTTACTCCTCCGGCCTCCTCACGCTGCTCTGAACATTGGGTGCGCATTGCCGCTGATTCCCACAGCTCCAAGGCACCTGCCGCCACGCACACTCATCACCCGCACATGTGCGCGCACTTACATTGACAATACACAGGAATCAACCGCACCGATGTATTACCAGTTTAAGCATTCAACCCTCATTAGCGTCACGTTGTTTCGTTCAGATGTGCATCGAAAACGGGTGGGTAACGGGTAGATGTTAACGGGTCCGGGCGGGTGCGGATTTAACTCTTGATATAATCACGGGTGCTGTAGCGGATGGGTGCTGGTCTTAAGAGGGTCTTAACTTGAGGCCCTCTCTTCATTGGTCAGTCCGCATGAGACTGACTCTCAACCGCTCTCGCTCTCAACCAACTCACGCTCAAAGTCATAGACAGCGCAGCATCTCTGTGCAGCGAAAAGGCCTGGGTGGACAGTTTGTTAAATATAAAGCGGGAGATTACAGTAACAGTATTTTGCTCGTGCCCTTGCCGTCCTGGGCCCTTTAGATGTCGTGGGCCCCTGGGCAATTGCCCAGTTGCCCGTATGGTTAATCCGGGTTTGGCCCCACGGACAGTGCCGCGTAATTGTGCCATAAGCCCTGATTACTGGACATGTTGGCATGTTTCCTTTGCTGCTCTTCCTAATCGTTCTCATTTAATATGGATGGTTTTTATGTCAACTGCATTAATAAAACAGCGGCACAAATACTGTTCAACATCATTCAATCACAGCGGCCTCAGTGGTGCCTCTTGGAGCATCAGACAGCCGACACACAGTGCGTAATGAGCGCATGACAGGCGGCGGCACTGAGAGAGGAGTGATGCATGTGTTGCCCCATTCGTAAAAAGATTCCCAATTTAACGTGGATATGGCTGGAGTGCAGCCATCAGAAAAAAAAAACTTGCTGAGAGCTAGGAGCGGCTATGGCACGAGCCGCTGCCCTTGGCTCTCCGCACACCACGTGATGGAGTACGGACTCCTCCAGCGTCATCAGCTATTCTCAGGGTTTTGTTTTGTGCCCAGACAACACGGGAGCCGTGCGCTATTGTGCACGAGCGCGAGAGGGAACCGTGTAGAGACATAAAGAAAATAACACTGCATTATCTGGTCCTAGGCTCTTGTGATCGTGACACTTCATTTTCGAAATATTTTGTCTTGTGTGAGTGGATGTGAGCGTAAATATAGTTAATTCTAGTAGGCCTACGTATTTTTGATAATTATCTTTTGTGTCGGAATGGCGGGACGTTGCACAAAAGATAAAAGTGTCACCACTCCGACAAAGGGGGGGGGGGGGAATGTCGGAGTGCCGGGACGTTTAATAATAAATGGAAACACCGCCACTCCGACAATTAGACCTCAACGTCGGAGTAGCGGTGTGTCGGAATGGCGGGGTGTAACCCGTAGACCGGCCGTAGAAGCCCGTACGGCCGGTTGTGACCATAGCTTAACAAGCAAAAATGATTCATTAATTATAGACTTTTTTCCGGAAATTGTGGTAGATGATAACAATGAATGACAATGGCATTAATGATGACATTATTCCTTATGAGCTTTGCATTAGCGGAAAGCGAAATTTCTAACCACACGCTACGACGAAAAACATCATTATTATGTCTCTGTCATGGCATTTGGCAATTCTCATGAAACAGTAATTACTCTCCTCTTTCAATCTGTTTACTATGACACAGCCTACTCTATCTAAACTTTGCACCAGCGCGTTAAAACTTTCCCTGAGCCTCCATGTTTTCCTGTCTAACGTTGATACGACGACGGGGTCATGCTTCTGGTTCACGTTTAAATATGTTGCTCTTTTATACTTTTTAAAAGATAAAAACAGCATTTGGGTCGGAAAAATGCTTTGATGGCAAAGCCATCAAAGACATTATTAATATAGATTAAATGCGGACATAAACGTGCTGTTGTTAAGAAGACTTTTGAGTCTATCAATGCCCGCTTTGTTAATTAGGTAGCTTTACACAGGTTCAAAACTTTGAATTTAAAAAAATACTGAAACTATAATTATTAATTAATACTAAAATTATCTGAGGACTTTGGAGTTTGCAAAATTACCCATTGTGAAGTATGTTGGCAAATTAAATCAGTTAGGCCTGGTAGTGGTAGGTTTGGTCAAGTTTAGATTCAGTTTAAGCTTGCTTTTAACTCTCTCGCCTCTTAGGTTCACAACATTGTCTACTAACAATTGAATAATTAGTAAAACGGATTTATCATTACTTACCGGTGATAAAGTGTTTCCCGCAAACATAAACATGGTGACTGATAGGGTTCCACAACTTGTGGCTCTCGTCCTCTCTCCGGATAGCCTGAAGCCACAGAATCCTTCGCTCACCATCCTTTTCCCGACTCGGCAATTGTGCAAATCTCAAATCTGGACTTGACATCTTATTCGTTGTACAAAATGTAACACAGCAGCTCTTCGGCATGATGTCCTGTCTTTCTTTTGACGTTAAAAATCTCATCAGCCGTTGTCTGCCTGCTCTTTTCAGTGCACAGAAGCGTTTGTTTTCCCCCGAAAAGGGCCGTTAACCTTTTGGCGCCACTGATGTGACGTAGACGTTGCTCTCATCTATAGATCACGGGTGTCCAAACTATTTTCATCGAGGGCGGCATATTGAAGTGTATATGGTGTGGAGGGCCACAGAATAGCGGTCAATGTGGTGAAAACTTAAACTGAGAGCGTTTAGCTGGGTTTTTAAGTTGTATCCCACATCTTCATTTGAGCTTGGAGCCTTAAAACCAGCTCTTTTCTACAATAAAATAGGTATAATTGTGTAGAACTATGAAACTTGTAGGACAAATACCATCTCTTGTGATATGTGCCAATTCAACAAGAAGTCTGAGGGCCACCGAAAAGGGGGCATTTGGCCCCTGAGCCGCACTTTGGACACCCCTGCTTTAGACAGAGAGATAGAGATTAATACTGTAGATAGATGTCAACTTACCAAACATGCAGTCCTGCACCACTGTTTCTTTGAAGGCCCTCTTTCGCCCTTTTCCCTTCCAAGTTGAAGCACCAAGCCAGCCTATTATTTAGGGTTGCTGCTAGCATTCTGCAGATCATGCTGGTGGAGTTTGTTCCCCCAACTAAAGTCAGACGGAAAATCTTAATAATTAAAAGAAAATGGTTAGTCTTGTCAAAGTTAAATGTCAAATGTTAATAAAATAGAAAAAAAGTAAGATTAAAACCTACAAAATTGTCTTGAAATTAACCATTTTCTGACGAACTGATTAGTCCTGGAGTGAAGCTTCCAGCCCGTTAAACTGTTGTTCGTCGTTGAGCGACAGAACAAGTGGAACATCTCCCAGAGACACACCAATCTTGGCTGAGTTGGCTGTGACTTGAGATTTTAAATACTGAATGTAGTCTTTTATTTGTTTAACTTCCACCAGCACTTGAGCCAACATTGTCACCATTTTTTTCACTGCAGTGTTGTGTTTGCTTTGTGACTCAGCAGGGCTCTGCTTTTCTGTAGATAAACCTAAAAAATGTAAACAGAAATAATGTCAGCATTGCATAATAGTGATAGGCTCAACGAGCAGACGCGTGTATTAGTGATACATGGCTCAGGGTTTATTTCTGAGGCTGGAGTCAGTGCAAAAAATGGGGGAACACATGCAGAGATCAGTGATGCTTTATATTGCCATGGAGCGAATGGTTGCTCAGAAATATCCGTGAGGAGATTCTGCTTGGAAAATGACCTTAGACGTCGAAATCATGTTTCCGACTCGCTTTGTTTGCGGCACTATTCACGTTAGATAGCAATCAACCCAAAGTTCGGCCGTGCGTGCGTCTGCACCAGCCTTCAAACCACACTAACCACTACGAAAGTTTATGACTATGATATTTGACGTCCATTGGAGTACGTACTGGTGAACGCCGAGTGGGGAGAGTATTGAGAGAGGTGCACCAGCCTTACCACAATTTGCGACAACATGTAAGTGCCAGATGCAAATGTTTACGGAGCAACCATTCGCTCCGTGGTAATATAAAGCATCACTGATCTCTGCATGTGTTGCTCCATTTTTAAAAAGTCTCCTAATTAAATGTGTATAAGGCTGGAGGGAAGGCATCAAAATCTCAAAGCTTGCTGAACAATTGTCGGAGCGGCTCTGAGCTGTGGTCTCTTCTCTCTTCCGGTGTCGCAAATAATAATAAAACGAAATAATAGTAATGCCATAATTCTTTTGGGAATTTAAAACTAGAGCCAAAACAAACACATTGACATTGAAGCATAAAAGATTTATTGTTTAATTCAAGTTTAGAAAAGGAAAAAAACAAAAAAAACAAATGGAAATGTTGTTTTTCTGATTTTATTTTGAAACAGAATAACTAATGATCGAAGGGTACACAGATTATCCAATTACTGAGGTTACCAATTATTAAATGCGTGTTAATGTTTTTAAACGTGTTGTTTTTCTAGGAGCCCAAAATAGCTCTGAGGAATTTTCAGCATTTCTTCTAGCAGCCTTCCAAAAATTGAGGGATGGGGAGGATTTGAACTCCTTCGCATCTCTGGGGCTACAAGGCGCCGCACCCTCACTGTTTAGCCATGTCCTACTGAGGGTTATACCCAATGGCCGCTGACTGCTCTGCTTTGTGACTACGACACTGGAGGCCGCCATTGCTCCGCTATTGCTGTAGTACCTCCATATGGCCGCTATTCCCCCATTGGAATGCATTGGACTTTAGACACGTTAAAAACAGCTTTAATGCCGGTGCCTAATGTTTTAGAAGTGGCTAGAGCTAGATATTCCTCCTGTGATTACGCTGGGTTAAAAATAATCTGGGGCACCGGGCTGGTTATGGTAGCATACATTTTAGAAATCTCCTACTTATCGGGGGTCTGACTGTTGGCATTGAAGCTGCGCGAGCTACACGTCACGCAAGGGCCGAGTCTACAGTGAAGCTCCCGCCCTTATGCCCTTATTAGGAACATGCTTCGTTAGAGCTGGGGAGGAGGAGCCTGTAAATCCGCCATGAATTCCCCCTCGAACGTGGTCATTGTGGTAAATGGGGAGGAGTGAGGAATGACGGTCTATTAATAATATGTCTATGGTTATACCATAACGTACCTTAGAGGCCCAGTGAGTGCTAACCACAATGCTGCAGTGAAACGTTCCTCTCCATGTGCTGATTAAGTACATTTCTCCGCGCTTGGCATCTCTAAGCCTCAGTGTATTTAACCATGAGGGAGAGTGACCACCGCGTAACATTGGGGAAGTGTGCCTGTACATGTGCGCGTGTCAGTGTTGGCACATTGACAGGTTGATGCCGTTGTCATGGTAATAAGTTCGTTGAACAGCTGATCCTAAGATGTGGCTGATGGTGCGACATCTGGTGCGGGCACATGTGAACACAGACTGAACTAACTTTGGAGTAAATGCAGTTTGAACTAGGGCGGACTCGGGCAGACCTACAAAGCGCTCCAACATGTGTGAAAACTGCCTTTGTCTTTTGTTTTGTGTTTCTGTATGCTTTGCATGTGCATGACACATGAAGTATGTGTAATACCGTGGCGGCTGGTCTATTATGGGCGCTGGGGTGCCGCCCCTCATAACAATTTTAGGGGGAAAAAAGGTGTCTTTTTGTCTGCCAGCTTCATCGTGTGCCACAACAGCATCATAAATGTGTAGTTTTATGCTTGGGGCGGCAAGGAACGGCGCCCTTGCTAACCAATGGCGCTCTAATATGGTATAAAAACATCACTACATATCATTAATTCAACCAATCAGAGACACGCAATAATAAATCTTTTTGGTGCGGTCAAGTACAAAGTGACTCCGCGGCCAGGGCTGCAGAACGCAAGTGAGGTGATTGGTTGATCCTTTCGCAAAACAAGGAAACACACAACAAACTCCTTCAGTCTCCCTCTTTGAAGTTATTTTTCATGAATATATTGTTCCTATAATTTAGTGCTTTTGTGTTTTCACTTTTTATGTTATTTAAAAAAATGTTTAAAATAAACATAATAACGTGAAGGCAGAGGAGCTACGCGGAGGTTCGAACGATTCTGGCTTGCGTGAAGCAGACGGGGCTGCGGTGGGCCGGACCGGACGCTCGACTATAAATCAGCCTTAACATATACTAGAGGTTTTTCGCGGACATGGTACACTAGGAAGCCTTGGCTAACCGGCTGCGGCGTAGCTAACGCGCTGTTTTGCTTTCATTGTTTGCTTTTTAAAACTGCAGCGACCAATCGAGCCTGGTGTGAAAACGGTGTTCAGGATATGAAACATTTTTCGAAAAAAATAAAAAAACACGAACACACAAAGATGCATATGGACAACTGCCTGAAATGTGCATTGCTGGGGAAGCCAGCTTTTGAATTGGCTTTGCGTGGCCACGACGAGACTGAAGCCTCTGACAACGCAGGCATTTTTAGGGCCTTGTTAACTTCGCCTCGTCGTTGGACGCTGCTCTGAAGGAGCATTTGGAGGGAGCTGCTGTGTTCAGAGGTACGTCCAAAACTATTCAGAATGAGCTGCTGGACTGTATGCAGGCTGTTGTTAAGGAGTACATTCACAAGGAGGTGACTGCGGCTGATTATATTGCCGTTCAAGCCGATTAAACATCTGACATGTCTGTCCAGTGCCAACTTGTATTTGTACTTCGCTACATCGACCGCTACGACGTCATTCAAGAGCGCTTTTTTGAGTTTATACCAATTGAAAACGGTAATGCTGAAAACATCGCTCAAGTACTTTTGGAAAGGATGAGTGCATTGATCATACCCAAATACAAGACAAAATTTATAGCTCAAGCTTATGCTGGGGTGCCACTGGAGGAGTTCAGCGTAAAGTGATGGATGTTTATGAAAACGCACACTACGTTACATTGTTACGCACATCAGCTCAATCAGGTAATGCAGCCACACCACAAAGATACCCAAGGTCTCCACATTTTTTCGGAGCTAGGTGGATTTTGTGCATTTTTTTCAAGGTCCCTCAAACGAACCAGCGTGCTTGATGTGGTTGGCAGCAGACTTCCGAAAGCGTGTGCAACAAGGTGGAACTTTCACAGTTGCTCAGTGAACACTGTATATGAGCACAGGGATGACCATCTTAAGTGTTTTAAGACCATTCAGGACTCTGGGAACTTTGATGCTGTGACTGTGAGAGAAGCAGGAGGGTTTGTGAGGATGCTGGAGGAGGGTACATTTTGCTTTTTTCTCCAACTATTTCACAAAATCATGCCACACGTTGACATGCTCTTTCAGCAGCCTCAGAAACGAAACATTGACCCCATCTTCATCAAAGCTGCCATCTGTAATTTTGCCGACAGCATTAGAAACATCAGGTAAATGTGAAAAATCATAGGAATACCATGAATGCAGAATAATGTAATACAGTATTAAGCAATTGTTTTATGTTTAAACAAGGTCTTCCATATTCACTGTGCAAGAGGAGATTCCAGCTGCCAAGTGACAGAGGACACTGGGACCCGCAGAACAACATCGGATTGCTATTGAGGTACAGCTTATTTCACTATCACAGGCCTCCTCTTGTACTTGCTATGCCATTTGTTATGTCGTAAATGTTTTGCTAATTATATTGTATTTTGTTTATGGATTTTGATTGGTATTAGTGACTTTATTTTATTTCTCATTTTCTATGTTATTATTTTCTTTTGCTTTGTGCTTCTTTTTTGTCTATAGTCTGTGTTCAAAATACTAAGAATGTGTGGATGATTGTGGTTGTGATTGTGGTATGAATGCAAGGGGGAGTGGCTGGGTTTGGGTGGGGGGTTTCGAAGTTTGTCTCGTTATTTAAAAAAAAAAAAAAAAAAAAAAAAAAATGATTTAGTTCTCTTGTAGATCCTTGATTAGTTTTTGTTTAGACAACAGTATTTCATACCTGATTTTTGCATATCCACATTTACTACTATATTCAAATTATTGTGACATAATTTAATAAAGCTCTTTGTAAAGCAATTAATATGATATTTATTTTCTATGTTTTACAGTGTGTGATACCATCTGGGCTCAAACAAAGGAACGCTTTGCGTTTACTGGGCACCTTGTGAGTTCAACACTGCTGCATGGAGAGCTGTTTTCACAACATTCTACAACCTTTCCAAGTGCTGCATTGAATGCCACAGTGGAGGCCATAGACTGTTAAAAAGAATAGACAGCTCCTCCTCACTCCTCCCCGTTTACCATAATGACCACGTTCGAGGGGGAAATCATGGCGGATTTACAGACTCCTCCTCCCCAGCTCTGACGAAGCATGTTCCTAATATGGGCAAAAGGGCGGGATCTCACTGTAGACTCGGCCCTTGCGTGACGTGTAGCTCGCGCAGCTCCAATGCCAACAGTCCGACCTCCGTTAAGTAGGAGATTAAAAAAAATATATTTCGAAAACCAGCCTGGTTTCTATTTTTTTGACTAACCCAGCGTTATCTCAGGAGGAATATGTAGCCATATTAAGTGTTGAAAAAATTGAAACCAGGCATTAAAGTTGTTTTTAACGTGTCTAAAGTCCAATGCTTTTCAATGGGGGCCTAGCGGCCAAATGGAGGTACTACAGCAATGGAGGAGCAATGGCGGCCTCCAGTGTATGCGGTCACAAAGCAGAGCAGCCAGCCAACTATCCTTGGTCTATGAAAATCCGGAGTTTGAAAAGTGTAGTGGTGCAGTGCCTCTGTATCAGTTTTTTTTTATGGAGAACAACCTTCAGTGCACATTTCACTACTCCAATGACATCGGCAGAATCAGAAAGATGCTTCTCCACTCTAAAAAGAATCAAAACATTCCTAAGGAACACAATGTCTCAAGAAAGACTGAATGCCCTTGCCATGCTTTCTATGGAGAAAAAAGATTGTGATAGACATGCCCAACTTCAACAGCAAAGTTATTGATAGGTTTGCAACCCATAAAGAAAGGAGAGCCACATTTCTTTACAAGTAACATAATCATCTCAGCTGCTTCTCTCCATCAAGCACACAGTATCTCCTCTACTCCTCCAAGCACACAGCATCTCCTCTGCTCCTCCAAGCACACAGCATCTCCTCTGCTCCTCCAGCAGCATCTCCTCTACTCCTCCAAGCACACAGCATCTCCTCTGCTGCTCAAAGCACACAGCATCTCCTCTGCTCCTCCAAGCACACAGCATCTCCTCTGCTGCTCAAAGCACACAGCATCTCCTCTGCTGCTCAAAGCACACAGCATCTCCTCTACTCCTCCAAGCACACAGCATCTCCTCTGCTGCTCAAAGCACACAGCATCTCCTCTGCTCCTCCAAGCACACAGCATCTCCTCTGCTCCTCCAGCAGCATCTCCTCTACTCCTCCAAGCACACAGCATCTCCTCTGCTGCTCAAAGCACACAGCATCTCCTCTGCTCCTCCAAGCACACAGCATCTCCTCTGCTCCTCCAGCAGCATCTCCTCTACTCCTCCAAGCACACAGCATCTCCTCTGCTGCTCAAAGCACACAGCATCTCCTCTACTCCTCCAAGCACACAGCATCTCCTCTGCTCCTCCAGCAGCATCTCCTCTACTCCTCCAAGCACACAGCATCTCCTCTGCTCCTCCAGCAGCATCTCCTCTGCTCCTCCAAGCACAGCAGCTCCTCCTCCAGAGACACAACATTATCTCCTCTGCTCCTCTTCATCCGAGTTGGGGGTTATTTTTTTTATATTAGTTCAGGGTGGCTATTATCAGTTTTCAGTAGCTGATTTTGTATTTTTATTTGTCTGCCTTAGAGGTGGTTTGCTGTAAGATGAGATTCATGATTGACTCATGTGAACACTGGAGACAATGTATAGCATTTTTTATTGAGTTTCTCACCGTTCCAATTAATGTACAGTCTTCTACCTCTAGTGGTTACTCCATGTAATAGCAAATATTTAATTCTTTGTTTATTGAATATTGAATCTCTACACTCACTGTAATTCATGCAAATAACAGCAATTACAAATTCATCTTGTATGACTTGGTTTCCAATGAATCTGAAATTGGCATATCTTTCTGTCTTTGAAAGAACAGTATTTGAAATCTACAAGAACATTCTAAATTCATACTTTATATTAGATGCTATTTATTTATTTATTACATTAACATCAAAGTAATGGCTCAAAAACAAACAGCAGCAATTGTTTAATTGCTAAAATTTTAAAACCATATGGTACCTCAGCCCCCCCCCTACTTTATCCATCACCAGCCGCCACTGGTGTAATACTTTTGTGGCATGTCTTCAACTATTGTCAGTTTGATCTTTGCCTGCTTTGAATAGGTTGCTGAAATGCTAAATGTTTTGGTAAGTACACATTTTCTCTCATCTTATCCCTACTGCATTACCTGCGCTGTCGCCACTTTTAATCACGTGACTCGCCGCAGCCTATCGAGTTCTACATTATCCAGCTTTCCAATATGGCTACCTACCCCAGCATAGTCACATGGGTCATAGCAACTCTTTGGAGCCAGGCTTTTAAGCCATTCTAGGGACGTCGGAAGTCTCATTTGAATCAGTGCTCTCTTGGAGTTGCCCCCTATTACAGCAAAGTCAGCAACCCGCCATGAGGACCGTAGAGAAGTATGTTTCTTGCCCAATGATTACACTATACTTACCCTTTACCCTGCTTACGGTTAGCCTGGCTAACGCCAGACTAAAATCACAAGTGATATTTAGTCTGGGGACCACCAATTCATTTTCTCGTAGGAGAGGCGTGGTTTACGATTGTTCATAGCCGTTTATTGGGCGCTACGAATGTCTCTCATGTGTCTGCACGTAGCCATAGCCAATCATATCATGGTATCAGATGACGTATGATGTACCTGCTGTAAACTTTTGAGCTAAACTATTTAGAACACGTTCTAAAGCTTGATCGAAAGATGGCATCGCGTCTGCTGCTGTCATGTTGGATCCGTAAATATTTTTTTCTTTTTTTTATCCCTAAACAAACTACAAGCTTCCGTATGTCAAATAGCGCGTCATCGTCTTACCGTCCCTCCTCGTTCTGTGATTGGTGCCCAAATCCATGGAAAAATGTCGGCCATCTGCTGAAATGGCCAGCATTTCATGCACACATGCTTAGCATTTGAACGGCTCCCGCAAGCACAGCTCCTCCATTTTAAATTTGCA
This sequence comes from Neogobius melanostomus, assembly GCA_007210695.1. Classification (NCBI taxonomy): domain Eukaryota; kingdom Metazoa; phylum Chordata; class Actinopteri; order Gobiiformes; family Gobiidae; genus Neogobius; species Neogobius melanostomus. The sequence goes on from VHKM01000995.1 coordinate 138,657, forward strand.
AAATGAAGGATTGTTTTGAATGGAGCGTGAAGAGGCTGCATGACTCCGATAACGCCACCACTGTCAGAGCATCCCCTGTATCACCCGGGGAAATCTTCGTGCTTCACGTTGCCATAATTGCAAATACATTTGCAGAGCGCCATGGACCTCCACAAAATGATCCATGACGTACTGCACGAGTTCTCCGATCTCAGTGCACTGGATGATGCCCTGCTGTCACGGGAATATTGGGCTCACAGGAGAGAGGAGAACTTTGATGTGGAGGTCTTTCCTGAAATGCTGGAGGCCTATGTCCCTGGCTTTGCTGAAATTGACTGTGTCAAAGAGTGTGAAATGATGTTCAGCCTGGTTTTCTAAACTGGCCACAGCTCGCAGTTCAGCTGACAATGAAAACAGTGTGCCTAAGGCGAGCACAGATGAGTGCATTGTGGGACTTTTTGTGTGGGGAAAAGGACACTTTGTTTGTGTGTGATTTACCTTTTTGTGACCCAGCGGCTGTATGAGTCAGCATGGCGCCTTCACTCTGCATCACGGTAGCCTCTACGATGCTCAAGGATCAATTGTCTTGTAGGTTTTCTGGTGAGAGGGTCTGTCAGCAGAGAAAACCTTCCATTGGGTCACAAGGGGTCAGTTACACACGAATATCAGGGTTGTTGTTGTTTTTTCACATGGAGGGTTGTATAATGCCTATTTAAGAGTTTGTAAAGCCTCCTATGTTCCTCCTATGATAACTGGGATGGGTATAGTTTATGAAGCCTCACAGGTTTTTTGTTGCATTTTAAAGGTTTTAGCTGTGGGCTTTGATTGACAGACCCTGGAGAACCAAGGATGCTTGTTCCCCTTCTTATTTTGGATCATGCTCTTTAAGAGGAGGCTGAGGTGCCATCATGGATTGTCTTTCGGACGGTGTGTTATTAACGTAAATGGGGAGGAGTGAGGAATGATGGTCTACTGATAATATGTCTGATTAGAACTGAAGAATTTCAGCTTTTTTGCCAACATCTTTTATGTACAAAATGCCATTTCACTTGTGTAAAACTATGATTAACACTTACCACGTGCGTTATCCCATCAAACTAAGAAATAGTTAGAAAAACTTGAAACCTGTCATATGCGCTTTAAGCTACAAATTAATGCTTTTCTCTCCAGTATCATTTAACACAAAAAGGTGCTACTATGTTACTAAAGTTCAACCACGTGCTGTTACTGCCTCAGGATTGGCAGTAAACTCATTTCGGCACGGGCCTAGCTTTATTTTACGTTCTAAACTTTGCGTGATAACCTGGTGTGTATGCAGTGCTTGTGTTTGTTTCCTGCGTGTAATTGCAAATCTAACCTACATACTCATCTCAGTAGTTCTGATATTGCACTGATGACTTTTTATGCTTTGCTTTATTTCTCATTTCACCACAACACAAAAACACACCTTGAACAAATGTATATATTCTCTACTGTAAATAGCTATGTTTCTATGGCGCTTCATAGGTCTCCATACAGATACAGTGGGTGCCACTTGGAATTGACGCGTTTCACACGTGTGAATCACGCGTCTTTTATTTATTTTTCCCCAGTGACGCTGCAATGACCCAAACAACCAGGTGGCACTTAGGAACGTTGGCATTTAGTAGCCTGGCACGAGCCAGACTGATCCTCCATGTTAAGAGATACATGGGGATACAGTCTGGAATTGCCCGGTTTGAATCTCGCTGACTTCTCGGCAGAATCATGACGAGCCAATCATAGCACGGGAGGCGGGAGATAACAATGCGTCATCTTCTGCGCCAGTAATTCCCATAAGACACCTGTCCTCCTCCCGCAACCAAAACAGTGAAAATGGCGGCCGCCGCGACACAGCGATCTTTTGCCAGTGCCCTTTCTGCTGTTTTAAATGAGCTGAACTTGTCCCTAAAGCCACAGCAAGAAGCTGCCCTGAAGGCTTTTCTTTTAAACAACGACGTTTTTGCCACTCTACCGACAGGATTTGGAAAAAGTCTGATTTATCAGCTTGCTCCACTCGTAGCTAAGAAAATGGACATCTACGTTAATCCGGTCGTGGTTGTTGTTTCACCACTCGTGGCTTTGATGGAGCAACAGGTTAAGGAGGCCAGTAAACTTGGAGTCACTGCCATGCAGCTTGGCGAAAACAGTGACAAAGAAATTTTCAGCGGTCAAGCTCAACTGTTGTTTGGCAGTCCGGAGGCATGGCTGCTAAATGATAAATGGCGTTGCTTGTTGTCTAGCCAAACAGATCTTGTTGGTGTAGTGGTGGACGAGGTTCACTTGACATACAAATGGTAAGTTTTCTCCTATGTAAAATTACTTGATCTAACGCTATTGCCAAGGCCTAAAAAGGTTAACATGCTAACGCAAATGCCTTCATTACCAGGGGCCAAGCTGAAAAGGGCAAACGCGCTTTTAGAGAGAGTTTCTCAAGGCTGGGTGAACTGCGATCCATGGTCAAAGCTGGTAAGATAGTATTTTTAAATTGTTCAATTGCTGCTTTCGAAATATGAACTGTTACAAAGTAATCCAGCATTTTTACATTGATGATAGTTGCAGTTCTGTGTGGAGTTGTTAATACTATTGTTGCACAGTACAAATGGAGGAATATTATGAAATATTAGTGATATTTTTTGTGCCTCAGTTACTTATTTTAATATCTAAGTAACAAGGACATAAGAAAGCCTACTCATGTTATATATTTTGCATATTCTGGGGATAATGTAGGACAAAAATTAACAGGACTGACAGTTAATGTGATTCCACACACCTTCCCAGTTATTTATCCAATATGTTTTTTTTAATTATAGCTCAAAGTTATATTTTTAATACAGTTTAATTACACATTATTTATTCACAGGTACACCTATATTGGCACTGACAGCTTCGGGGTCGAACCGTCATTCCGACACACCGTCATTCCGACACCCCTCTATTGCGACATCCCGCCAATCCGACACTTTTTGGTACCGCTATTCCGACAATCGTTTTGTGCGTATCTGTTTGCCCTCGGCTTTTGTCCGTGTTTCGTGAGAATAGCTGATAATGATGGAGGCTTATTAACGATCCTCATGGCGGTAGAGGAGTCAGCTCAGCGTCTCCTTCCCTGTTCATCCCCGCTCTGAGCGTCCCCGCTGTCGGCCCATCTATGCGCATTTCCCAGTCCCTCTACAGCGGCTCATGAGATAGTTTTGGGCAAAGGCAGTGACAGGTGCAGGCTAGTCTGTATTTCACAACAAAGCGCTGAAGTCCGCGGGAAAGACGCCGCGCACTGTCTCAAGGCTTTAAAGAGACTGAAAAGTGGATGCCCCGCTCACAGCGCTGACCAAGCCACGCGCTCCCCTTCGTTCAAAACATTGTCCAAAAACAAGTCCTTCTCCAAGAAGCAGCGCGCATGGGGGTGTGTATGTGTGGGTCACTGTGCTTTTACGCATAATGGACACGCATATGACGCGCCCCACGGACAGTGCCGCGTAATTGTGCCATAAGCCCTGATTACTGGACATGTTGGCATGTTTCCTTTGCTGCTCTTCCTAATCGTTCTCATTTAATATGGATCGTTTTTATGTCAACTGCATTAATAAAACAGCGGCACAAATACTGTTCAACATCATTCAATCACAGCGGCCTCAGTGGTGCCTCTTGGAGCATCAGACAGCCGACGCACAGTGCGTAATGAGCGCATGACAGGCGGCGGCACTGAGAGAGGAGTGATGCATGTGTTGCCCCATTCGTAAAAAGATTCCCAATTTAACGTGGATATGGCTGGAGTGCAGCCATCAGAAAAAAAAAACTTGCTGAGAGCTAGGAGCAGCTATATGGCACGAGCCGCTGCCCTTGGCTCTCCGCACACCGCGTGATGGAGTACGGACTCCTCCAGCATCAGCTATTCTCAGGGTTTTGTTTTGTGCCCAGACAACACGGGAGCCGCGAGAGGGAACCGTGTAGAGACATAAAGAAAATAACACTGCATTATCTGGTCCTAGGCTCTTGTGATCGTGACACTTCATTTTCGAAATCTTTTGTCTTGTGTGAGTGGATGTGAGCGTAAATATAGTTAATTCTAGTAGGCCTACGTATTTTTGATAATTATCTTTTGTGTCGGAATGGCGGGACGTTGCACAAAAGATAAAAGTGTCACCACTCCGACAAAGGGGGGGAAAAAATGTCGGAGTGCCGGGACGTTCCGACAATTAGACCTCAACGTCGGAGTAGCAGTGTGTCGGTATGGCGGGGTGTAACCGACAGCTTCTGCGGACCTGGAATCAAGCGCACGGGTGATAAGGCAGCTTCATCTGGACAACGCAATGGTTCTGACTGAAAGCCCTAACAGATTTAACATCAGACTAGGAGTCCAGAATATTTCTGGATCTTCCCTGGACAGTCTGGACTGGATTGTAGAAGAGATCAAGGGCAAAGGACTTTCTCTGTCTCATATTTTAATTTACTGTCGGACATTAAAAGCTGTTGCGAGAGTCTTCTGCTATTTAAAAGCCGAGATGGGTGAGGATTCTTGGGTTGACAGGGATCCGGAACACAAGCTTGAGAACATGCTTATTGGCATGTTCCATAGCAAAACGCTTCAACAGAATAAAAGTCATGTGCTATCCTCTTTCAGTGGAGAAGGCAATTGTAGAGTTGTTGTGGCCACAACTGCTCTTGGTATGGGCTTACATTTTCCTACTGTGTCCCATGTAGTGTTGTACGGCGTGCCTGAGGATGTGGAAGCCATTGTTCAGGAGATTGGCAGGGCGGGGAGAAATGGGGCACAGTCACATGCTGTAGTTTACTGTATTAAACAACATAAAAATGTGGGTCACACAGTAAAACTAAATTCAAGCCAGAGTACATGCTTTCGAAAAGCTTTATACGGCCATTTTGATAAAGATCCCTGTTCTGTTCTTCCGGGACATTTGTGCTGTACTTATTGTCACTTAAAATGTGTCTGTCAACCTGACGGGTGCAAGGAGCCTTTACCTTTGTATGAGCAACCCCGAAGCAATGCATCTGTATTCACTAAAAGTAGAGAGGTGACCGATGATGACAGAGTTCTGTTAAGAGACTTGTTGGAGCAATACCAAGACAGTTTGCTTCATGAAACAACACATCTTTGTACTAGTAAAACTGCTTGTACTGGTTTTGGTGAAGAACTCATTGAGGCCGTTATTGAGCACAGTTCCAGAATATTTGAAGTGTCTTACATTACTTCACACCTTCCAGTCTTTGCATACAAACATGCTTAAGGTATTCTAAGAATAGTACAAGATGTTTTTGAGGATATTGAAAACTGTCCAAGTCCTTCTGACACTGAACCCCTTTCAATTCCTGATATAAATTTTAGCGGGTACTTTGATGAAGAGAGTCAGGGAACAGCATCACGTAGCAGTTCAGAGTCGGGAGTAACTCCACTTCAATGCTCAGACTGATGTTCATTGCTTTCATTTTGGAATTTGTGTGTGAATAAAGGTGTTCTCATTCAATATCTCATGTCTTTTCATATGAGTAAGTCCTAAACAATTATTGTATTTCTGAAACAATTTCCTTTTATCCCTAAGCATTGAATGACATAACTGTACAATTAGGCTGAGCTAAATGATTAATATGCATTGTAAATGATCAAAAAACATTTTTTAATAATCACAATGAGTTAAACAAAAGTGCGACCTGTAATTTAGAAATATCTGTAGCATAATAAGAAAACAAAGTCAATGAACAGCTTAATAATCCTCACCTGAAGAAATGGCTCCATTTTACATAACTATAAAGTGCTCAAATTAAAATAAAGTATTAAAAACTATACAGATACAAAAGTGAAATAGCAGTAATGTTAAAAAGTAATTATTTCAAATGGGAACCTTTCTCCAGTCTTTCAGCTTTTCCCTCATCCACTTGCACAGGTCGTCATATTTTAATTTTCCCAGCAAGTTATTTTGGAATGAAGGGAATGACCTATATTCCCTCTGTGGTTGGCACTTGAAGAGTTTGGCTTCTGTGAAAATGTCAACAAGGCTCATAATGTCAGTTAGGTCTGAATGTGCGCGGTGCTGACCACTTGGTGATGTGACCTGAAGTTCCCCATCTGTGTTGTCCATGAATTCCTTCATGACACCAATTGACCTGCTCACTCTGTCTGCTGAGTTCTCGTTTAAATTAGGACCAAGCCCCTTCAAAAAAGACTTTAGGTAGTTATTTAGATGCTCCAGGTGAAGGTCTAGAGGTATGTTGTTGGTCTTTCCTCCTCTTCCATTCCAAAAGCGGTTCCAAGTGACGCTGTGAGCCATTCGGGGGGACAGTGTGCAATTGACCTGTAGCGTCATCAGAAAAGTGCTGTAAGCATACTGGCTGTGGCCATATGCTTTGTAGTAAAGGAGTGCTACTTTGTACAGGCGAAGCAGACGTTCACCATCTCCTTCTTTGACTGCATCAAGCATGTCAAGTATCAAAAAGCCAAATCCAAGTCTTGCCTCCGAGTGCTCCATCTTGTGATCTTTCTTAAAGAAAGTGGAGGTGATGGGGGGACGTGACTGTGCAGATGACACAATATTATGCTTCTTCTCCTCATGTGTTTGCCTTGCTTTTTCAGAAAGAAAGCTTGTTCCACAATCCTCTTCACAACACAGAAAGTGCATTTTTTGTGTGCCTTCTGCATTGACCATAACATCAATCAAAACAAACATGTCAACAACTTCAGCAGTCTTTGCATGTAACCAGTCTCTCTTGTCCTTCTCGGTTCCTGTCAGCACTTCATCAGGAATAAAGTGTGTTGGAGTGTCTTTAGAAAAAATAGAAAGACATTTTTTTTTACATTATTTTACATTGCTCAATTAACATGGCATGTTTCTTAGCTACCTTTCACATCTTTGAGGCTGAAGGTCTCCATTGCTGCAGCCAGGAAGAGAGCCATGGTATCTTTCTTCAAAAAGCTTTTGTATTCATTGTATGCTGCATTGGGGCCCTGTTTTGCATTTGTGCACCTATAAACAAAAGTAAATTAATCAGAAAGAAACTTTTTATAAGAAAGTAATAGGACGCTACCTTAGCACATTCATGTTGGCAAAGAGTGTGCCATGATCTTTAGATGATTCCTTTTTGAAGAATATCTTGTGGTGGATCTATAATGCAACCAACATAATGCAATCAGTCATTGCAATAAAAAGATTATAGTGTAATAAAAGACAACAATATCTTACTTGAAGCAAATTTCTTATAGCGTGCCAGTCTTCGAACTTGAACACCAATCCTTCAAGCCGTCCCTCCTTGGTAGCAGCATCTGAGAAAGCCCATTGTGCATTACGGGAGTTGGCTTCTGTCAGTCGGTCACCGCCTACTAATACAGTAGAAACTCCATTGGGTCCCTGTGGTACATATCTGGAAGATATACATAGTATATATAGAAAAAAAGCAAAAACTAAATGTTATAAATTGGCAACAACGTTGAATTGATAAAAACATACTCATTTTGAAGATGTTGAAGCACTTCGACAAGCTCTGCAGTTTTATTTTCATTTTTGAAGATAAGACCAAGTGGGTACTGAAAAGAAGATCAAAAAAATAAATAAACATGTGACATAGTTGTAATTTTTAATTTTACAAGTTTGTACTTACATCAGTGGAGCACTGCGCTGTTTCATCCGAATATAGGTGTGGAATGTGGTGCACCACAACTTTTGCCAAGGGTTTGAAGGCATCCAAATACTGTGTTAAAATTCGGCTTCCCAACACTGTGAACTCTCTGCAGACATGCCATTGAGTTTCTGGTCTTGGGAGAGAGTGATTGATATCATACTTTGAAATATCCACGACTGGTTTTTCATTACTCAGTTGGTTTATTGGAATGCGATCCTCGACAGCTATATGATGAATCCAATGAATTGACTTATTGGCATGTAGTGAGGACTGGTTGTGTGCTTTCACATAGAAGTCTATATTGTCAAAGACAATAGAGTATGATGCAGGTGGAGCTGGCTGTGAAGGTGGAGGGCTTGTGGATACGTTCTGGACATCTGCTAGTTCCGAGCTAGGCAGCTGGCAGAAAGGCAGGTCTGTAAAGTGACCACTTTCAACACCATCACCTGTTCAACAGAATTAACATGATTAAAAATGTACTATATAATAATTCATTTCTAGTGCTCAGGAGGAAAGGAGAATGACACTCAAGGTCCAAAAGAAGATTTGTAAATGAGAATGCCTTCAGGTCCTCTGGTGAGCTCTTCCAAAGCATGAATCCATGTTGAGGATTGCATAGATATATGCATTCTTGTTCCAGTAAGCCAATTATTTTAGGTTTTAATTCAGCCATGAGCTCTTTATGAGAAGAGATTGTATTTGCTGCTGTTTTCCATTTTCTATTTGCTATATGTTTAAGGATTCCTGCTTCATTCTGGTCGGCCACCGTATTAACTGATTTACTGGAGAAAGTTGTGATCACCTGAAAATAAAACAGGACATTAATACAGTGGAGTATGTAACAGTAGTTTTTGAGCTTAATGTACAGTGTGTCAAGTAGGCTTGCTGTTGGTTTTTTGATATGGCATATTATTGCCAGAGGTGAATAGTACTTAGAAACTATTACTCAAGTACTTTAACTGAAGTAAATTGTTAAATAAATTGTACTTCTTAGAATAACTTTGTCAAGACTTTACTTCTGTACTCGAGTAAAAATCTTAGCAACTAATTTTACTGTGAGTAAAAGTAGTTCTTTATTGAATTTTTTTGTGGCATATTCTTAAAAAATATTTGTTTTTTTATTTTATTTGCCATTATCTTCTATTATAATAGATTTTTAATAGTTTTGTTTCACAGTAATCAGGTAACATTTCTCAGATAACTTTTACCCTTACTCACTTGGGTCACTACTTAGTACTTCTACTTTAGTAAAATTATCTTAATGCAACAATACTGTTATTTGAGTAAATATTTTGGCTACTCTGATTTGACCCATCTGCAAGATGTCAGTGCGTGTTGGAGGGCGAAGGGTGTTAGGTGTATCCCCATGTATCTCTTAACATGGAGGATCAGTCTGGCTCGTGCCAGGCTAGGCATTTAGCACCATAGAACTAAGCAAACGATTCAGAAGTGAATTAAATCCAGAGGCAAGCTGAAAATCTTCTACTTTTAATATAGCCTACCCTGCTCCAAACATAGTTTATTGTAAAAACAAGAAACTATCACGCAGTGGCGTGCTGGGACCTCATTTCAGCCCAAGAATTTAGAGAAGACCGGCCCACTTTTCTGTGGGTTTATAGCTCAGTGATAAGGCGCTAGTCTCTGGTGCAGGAGGACCCCGGTTCAAGTATGGCTTTGACTCATTTGTAAAGCTTTTTCTTTTTACATGGGCCACTGCACACACAGTCTGAGCCTGATACAACTCCACAATCAGCACCGAGTTATGAAGATAATAATATTTATTTGTCCACTTTGGCTTTTTCTCTCTTTACTCGCGCGGACACTTGTCTCCGCTGGATTGGACTGCACCAACTCCATATCACTGCAATCAGTGACGTGTGGTGAGGTTTGTTGCTGGTGAGGCACATTGACTCCAATATAAAGTAAACAAAACTGCAGGGGAAAAAAATGCAACTTGCTGTCTGGTATTCTCTTACTTTGAAATAGCATTCAATAGCAACACATTTAAACATAAAATACATTCACACGATATTGCAAATAAAAATTCAATAGTAGTGAATGTGATCGGGACTCATACCCCGCCCGTCCAAGGGATAAGTTATTGACAATCCTGATGCACCACACAGGCGGTGCATGACAGCATCGGCATTTTCAGGATAAAGACTCGTCTACAGCATTTCATCCATAAAATGTCAGTCTAATCAGTTTACCCTTTTACTTACTCAATTACGTTTAAATTGCCTCTCCTAAACCGTGCAGAATAATACAACGGACTGTTTTTTCACGTGTAGTCCACATGTTTGTAGAAATGTGTAGCGCTGACTCAGCGCCCCCCTCGTATCGTCACTGCATTGGAGTGTGTGTGCAGCGGCCCATGTAAAAGAGAATGCGTTAGAAAAGTGTCGAAGCCGTACTTGAACCGGGACCTCCTGCACCAGAGACCAGTGCTCTATCACTGAGCTATACACCCACAGGAAAGTCAGAGTGTCATGGAAGACGTGCTTAGTGTGCATGCAGCGGTCAAAGATGCACATAAAAACTGAGCTCCAGACGGAACACAGTTAAGACACCAGACCTCAGCATCCACACTACTGCATTGCTGACAGCAAGGATTGGCAACAGTTTGTGCTGCCAGCATGGCGTTCAAGAGCTCGGGAAAGCAGGCTCTGGGTTAGGGACATCAGGGATGGATTTGAGGAGGGTCCGTAGCCTCTGAAGATGCTCATCTAAAAGCGCAAAGTGCATTATAACCGTCTAATGCAGTGGTTCCCAAAATTGGGGGTCGGGACCCCTCGGGGTGTCGCGAGGTCTTGGGTGGGGGTCCCCAGATGATTTCAGGATTAAATAAATTTTAAAAATGCTACTGTTTTAGTATATTTTTTTGTGTAAAACAGCATACAGCATGTGAAATTCATTCAAATATTCAAAATAAACTAACTTTAAATACATATTAACTTGATTTAATAATGTTTTTCTTCCCTAAAGTAGTGTAAGAGGCAACAACGTTATACAATGGGGCCCCCGAGTTGTTTACGTGTACATTTTCGGGGTCCCAGCCAAAAAAGTTTGGGAACCCCTGGTCTAATGCACAGCTTCGAGTTGTTCAATCCGCTTATACCACGGTACCACAAACTTCACACTCCTGGGCAGGAGCTAACCTGAAGCTAGTAGCTCAATTGTTTATCATGGAAACTGCTGCATTGGAGTGCTTAAGTGTAGGGATTATTTTATGCAGGCTCATGCAAAAAAAATGCAAAGCTCATATTTTATTAACATTAGGGTACACACACTCAGAACAGTAAACATTTCAATTAATTACACACAAAAAAGCAATTCAAATTGGAAAAATACCATGACAAATGGGGCAGACATAGGCGAACAAATGATCGGCCTGTTTATTTCATTTAATGAAACCCATTAAAACACTTAGCCTAAGTTGAATTGAATATTTCCAGTGATTGTGCAATTATTAAATGACACTGGCGTCTTATCCTTGTTGGATTCCTTCGTCTGAGACTCGCAGGGACGGGTGGACTCATTTGGGGCCGAACCTGTTGAGAGAATGGTGTCTTGGAGGGATGGTGCCCAGCACAGGCTGGTTTCACAGCGATGGCCCGTAACAGACATGATCTGACACAGCCGACAGTCTGCAAACCGCTGTGTTTCTGATGCTGTGGTTGGTGTAAATGCGTGAGATGGGGGCAGTGACTCTGACCTAAAATGAGATAAGTGTATCCAGACTAACAATGACGAGTGGATATATGTGCAGTCATAACATGCAAGACAAATATTCACAAATCCTTTTCAGCATGTTGCCCAAATAATTCACTCCCATTGGTTCTTTGATGTACCATATGACCTGGGCTTGTGTGTTTTGGCTGCGCTTCAGGTGCAGGTACAAAGCTGTTGTGTCATCTGGGCATTTGGTTTTCCTTCTGAATTTCATTGGGGTCAGAGTGGTTTTTGGTGGGGGGATTATGTGCCAGTGACAAGTACTCTGTGCCGTTGTCATCCCGAAGAAGGACAAAAGAGGAGCGGGACAACTGCCTGTTTCCTTCCCTGCCTCTTCTGGTGAAACACATCTGTATGTCCCACCAAACCTTTCGCACCAGCCCCGCAGGTGTATCACAGGAGGGCACATTGGATGAAGAAATCAATTTGACGTCTGCCTCGCTTCTTTTGGGATGGTGGCAGCTCTTATCGTTCTCTAACTTTCTGTACCGTTTTATGACAGCCTTAAGCACCGCGTTTCTTGATTTCAAAGCAGTGTCTGTGATAATGTTGAAATGTGAGAAAAAGCGGTTCAAGCCTGCCATAATAGCCATTAAACTTGCCACACTGAAGCGTAAAATTCCCTCAAAATGTTGTTCAGTTCACCTGCTGACACATTTAGGCCTAGTTCAGCATTTCTCCCTTTTTATCTCCCTATTTCTTTTATAAAGTCTTTCAGGACTGTAACAGCCCATTTGGTTACTTTTTTGGTGTTCTCTTCTTCACTATACTTTTAAACATCTAATACAGTGTTTTAAGACTGCAGGTTTTTTTTGAGGACACATTATTAATGGTGTCAGTCTTTACTCCGTCCGGAACTTCAAGACAAATACCTCAGGAGAATGAATTCTTTCGAAGAAGTCTTTATTTGATTAATATCACACACAAGTTACATCAGAATAACATCGGGAAGTCTCCCGAGCAAATCTCGTGCTTGCCTCTATATACTATTAGTTCCGCCTCTAGTCCAGACGCACAAACTAACCTTATCTTCAGACATTATGTGCAAGTTTGAGAAAAACAAGTCTATTCTTATCACTAAACATTGTATCTCGGCCAAGATGGATCTGCCAGTACTTTTTCAAGGTAGGACATCTATTGAAACAATAGCAAAACAGAATCATAAGACAAAGACTACGTTGTTCTCCTCTTAACCAGTATTAGACAAGGCTTAAGCAAGTAGCAATACATTTCTTACAGTAAACAGAAACAAATTATTCCACAATGGATTGAATAGCATTTTAATTGTACATGCCCATATATCTCAAGTCTTTTATTACACAATCTGTGACTCTGGTGGGACTTGAACCCACAACCTTTGAATGTCTTTGCATTTGAAAGTCGTGAAAGTCCAATGCGCTAACCATTGCACCACAGACCCACAATTTTTGGTTTAACACACTTAACAATTGAACAAACATGATAACCATACCGTTTTTAAGCAGTGCTTCCCAACGAGGGGGTCGAGACCCCCTGGCGGGTCACAGGACACTGAAATGGGGATCGCAAAATTATTTTGAGACGATATGTTTTACATTTCTGGCATTGAATTTGATGTATTTCTGTTGGAAAACTGCATATTTGAGTGAAATTAAGCGAATTATCAATATACAGTCTCCAAACTGTAACACCATTAACCACTACTTAATACTTTGCACCTTGATTTTTTTTTTGATTGATTGTTTATTCCGAGTTCAGTGTACAATACATATAAACATGACTATTTTAACATGCATTCATGACTTTAACGTACTGTACATAAACTCGAAAAGGAGTGGGAGGAAGTATAACTTATAAATTCCCACCCCTGTTAATATCATATTTTCATTAATGTTGTTGGAGCCAGTAGCAGGGCAATGTATAACAACCTTAAATTATTATAAATGCTCATTATATTTTATAGAAAGGGGTCCAGAGTTGGCAGGGACTGGCATAATGATTGAATCAACACCTGAACAGGGACTTGAACCCTGAACCCTGAGATTAAAACTCTGATGCTCTACCGACTGAGCTATACAGGCTCTAAAAGCAAAGTTTTGGGGCTTTAGCAGAAAAAGACGGACCATTCACATAGGCTATTGTCTATTGCCAAAGTGAAGAAAATCTTAGATTTAACTTGTTATTTCAATATTCTATGTTTTTTCACGAAAAGGCAGTCCATAGTTTGCTTCTCATAGTGAATGGCTTACTGTTTTCTCAAGGTTTTGTACCTGCAGCTTTTCTGAAATAGAATTTGAACCCATAGAGTGCACTGTACACTTACACTGGGATAGGCGCAATAAGCTTTAGCTTCTGCCTATTCCATTTCAGACTTTATGTTTATTGATGTCGTCATCTGTTAAATGTTTAAAAGTCTGAATAAAAACAAAATCTGAATCTGAATGTACCGTTTCCTGCTCCTTTTAAACGTAGCTGAATAACAGAGAGTGGAAGTCCCACAAATCGAATCTTATAACCCTGATTTGTACATATCGCCATAATACATCAGTCCTTTTTCTTATAAACCACAAACATGGCGATTGAATGCCATTGCTGTTGATAGCCCTGAAGTCCAATGCACTGTCCATTGTGCCATATATGTTTGGGTAAGACATTTTACCATTGGATTACTTACAAAAATGTAAGTAGGTGAGAAAACATGAAATTCATGTCATTCTCATGCAGTGCTTCCCAAAGAAGGTTTTTGGACCCCATGGTGGGTCGCAGGACACTAAAGTAGGGATTGCGAAATGATGTGAGAGACAATATTTTTTACATTTCTAACATTGACTTTGGTGTACTTTTTATGGAGAACAGTATATTTTAGTGAAATTAAGCCAAATATCACGAGTATCCAAACTATAACATCATTAAACCAGTATTTAAAGGAGTGTTTTTGGAGCTTTTAGCCATGTTGTTATGCTATTTCCTTATCAAAAACACCCCCAGAGCGGTTTTTGGCTTCATTAAGTAATCCTCCTGAATCCTGCTCTCTGAGCAGCTGTTCCGCCCTCTCCTGGTAAACGACTGAGTTGTTCAGTTGTGTCGTCACAAAGGAACGGAAGTGCTCTACGTCTGTAATGTAATGCCTTATGGCCTGATTTTAATTTGTAAAACAGCTTTTTCATTATTTTTGTTGTAAGAGAGAAATAAAAAAATTAAAAAAAAGGAACTCTCCGACGCGTCTGTGCTGTCCCACGAGGCTAAACAAACGCACCCCTGGCCGGAGGATCCATGGATCCGAACAGAAGTGTTGTTTTTGAAGACTGAGCTCTTTCTAACCTGCTCTGGACACGCCTGTTCTTTTTTCTTACCGAACGATAATCTCACGGGTTCGCGTTTGGCTACAAGAGGAACAGGACTATTCAACCTTCCTAAAGAAGAGTGCACTCACCAGAAGTTGGAATTTCTTTCCGGGATTCAGCTAGCTACTATATCAACCAACCTGATGGATGCTTGGTGAACCTTGGCCAGAATCAAAGTGGATTCACTTTTATTTTTCATTTTTTTTATTTTTTTTTTTTTATTTGCGTTTACAAACATATAACATACACTACCAAACAAACATTGGGTTGACAAGATGTGTGGAGGTGTGGGGTGTAGTGAGGTGTGTGTAGTGTAATTCTGCATATGTTTGGGAGTCCTAGGTAATGCAGTTCTTACAGTATGGGCAGCTATGTGGCTTGTGGGTTAGCAATTTTGAGGCAACATGGTGGGACAAGACAACTGTAAAGAGATGTTAAAGGGGAACAAGTACAGAGATACATAGGTAAATAGGTAGATAAATTGCCAAGTTACAGAAACGAAAAACATCGAATAAATGAAATAGTGGACAAGTAGATTTAAGATAGTATAGGTAATAATAATAATAATAATAGAGAGAGTGAAATGGTAGGACAATAGAAGAGATAATGAATGAGTCATGAAGGTAAGTGTTTCTGCCGATGAATGAGATGGTGGAAGAGTTGTCTACGCTTAGGCAGCAATGGTAGTGCAAATCATTATTATCATTATTACTATTATCATTATTTATTATCATTGTCGTCATTATTATCATCATTATAGTTATTATCATTGTTATAGATTTGGTTATAATTTCAATGTTGACGTACGTACATACATACATACACACATACATACATGCATGTATATATACACCCATACAGTAGGCACACATGCATGTAGGCAATATTATAGTCTGTCAGGTTTTATACAGTCCAATAGGCCGTTGGGCACTGACAATAGACTGACAACACATTAATCCCTCTTGATTAACATGTAAATGTATGCCTGTTCGGGTGTAATGCATTAAAAGAAAAAGTGGTTTATTACCAGCTCACTTAATGGTGTATTATATCAATGTGTTGTGTGATGTGAGTTTTGTGGTGGATTAAAAGCTGAGGGATGATGTGCTGTGGGGTTTGTGCCATTTTAGATTCACTTTTGGAATAATCAAGAACATTGTTATTGCCATTATTGTATGTATATGTATCCACTGTTACTTGTTTTTTCAGTTTTTTTTTTTTTGTTCTTTCTTCTTTTTCTTTTGCCTTTTAGAAAGTATATGTAGAAGGTCATACACATATCATACACACATCATTCAACCATCGCAGTCACAGGCAGAAACAAAAGATTGGGGAAGCTGTTAGATTAAAAAATGGGGTCAATATATGTACAATGAAAAAAAAAAATAATAATAATAATAATAATAAAAATAAACAAATAGAATGTATTAATGTTGATTAATGATATATTGTTCTGTCGTTCTGTATGAAATCTGAGAAGGAGGACCGGGTGGGGAGGGATTCTGTATCAGAGTCGGAGGAGGAGAAATCAAGGCTAAAGTGCTGAAGTAGTAGATTTTTCCAGTGTGATATGGCAATCGATTGCTTTGACTTCCAGTTCATGAGGATGGTTTTCTTGGCGATGGTTATGGCTGTAAGGAGGATTTTATTGTTTGCTCTGGTTAGGTTGGTTGCAGGTATGTCACCAAGGACACAGAGCAAGGGAGTCAACGGGATGCAGCAGCCAAAAAAAGAGGAAAGGAACTTTATAACAATTTTCCAAAATGTTTGTACTGGTGAGCAGTGCCAGAAGGCGTGGATGTAGGTGTCTGGAGTATTTTGTGAACAGCTGGTGCAGATATTGGATGTGAAACCCATTTTGGATAGTCTGTGGCCGGTGTAGTGAGTTCTGTGGATGATTTTGTACTGTATGAGTTGAATGTTGGGATTATTAGACATAAAATAGATGTTATTACATATCTGGGTCCAGAAGTTGGCATCGGGAGCTAGAGAAAGGTCAATTTCCCATTTATCTGAGGGTACAGAGACACTGTTATCTGACTTTGAGAGTATTTTGTATATTTTAGAGAGGAGTTTTTTGCGTGATTTTAAATTTATTATTTCAGACAGTGTTGGGGGAAGAGGTTTTAACTGGATAGTGTTTTTGAATGTGGCTAGAATTGCAGATCTGAGTTGTAAGTATTTGAGATACTCGTTGCTCCCAATGCCATACTTCTGGACCAGGTGAGGGAAAGAAACCAGCGAGTTGTTATTGATGACGTGTTGAAGTTGAGTGATTCCTTTCTTTGCCCAAGAGGTGAATATGAATGGGGTTTTATTGATCAAGATGTCAGGGTTATTCCAGATTGGGGTGAAATTTGATGGTTCTATTGGTGAATTAATTTTTTTATAACATTTCCACCAGTTTGACAGAGCAGATGATATTGTATGTAATGCAAAACATGAGTGTTTTTTTATAGACGGACTGGTGAATGGTAAGTCAGATATGGGAATGTTAGAAGCTGATTGTTCAATATCAAGCCATACGATGTCTGAAGGTTGATTATGGATCCATTTGTATATGTGTTGAGACTGATTTGAAAGGAAGTATTGTGAAAAGTTTGGGGCTGCCAGGCCACCTTGACTTTTGGGTTTTTGCAAAGTTGAAAGTTTAATCCGAGGGGGTTTATTTTTCCAATAGAATTTTGTTATTACTGAGTCGAGAGATTGAAACCAGGAGGTAGTGGGGGAGACAGGAATCATTGAGAATAAGTAGTTTATTTTGGGGAGAATTGACATTTTAACTGTTGCTATCCTGCCAGTAAGGGAGAGTGGTAAATTCATATAACGGAGGATATTGTCAGATGTTGTTTTGAGTAGAGGGGTGTAATTGAGACTGATGAGCTCTGACAGCCTGGGGGAGATGTTAATACCTAGGTATGTGATATGAGACGTGGATATTGGGATTGGGGGTGGGTTAGCTGCCACATCCCAGCTGTAGTTGTGTAGTGGAAGAATGGATGATTTTTGCCAGTTAATAGAGTAATCAGAGACTATGGAGAATTTTTCAATTTGATGCATTGTTTCTTTGAGCGATGTGTGCGCGTTCTGTAGAAACGGATTCACTTTTATAACCAACGCAATCCCATAACCCGATGGGGAGGCCAGGCTGAGCGGTGAGTCAATCCAAACGCGTGTTAGCGTGTGTGTTAGCGTGTGTGTTAGCCATTTATGAAACTGTGTTGCACATGTCAGCTCCTTATAACTGCATTATGTGAAGTAACTTCACTTTTTGCAGCGATATTTATATTTATAATACTGCAAATGTGGAATGAGCGGAGAGAGGGGCGGAGTTAACTGAATCGAAGCGTCTTGTCTTCCGGGTAGGAAAAATACCCCCAGAAAATACTTATATTTATTTTACACCTGAACACCTTGTTTACATTTTAAATCTGGAGGAAAGTGATATAATTTTCCCTCTCAGAAAAGCCTTCGCTGTGTCCCATAAGATAGAAGGGGAAACTGCATCGTTATCATTAGTTTCTAGGAAATATTTTAACTCATCCTTTATGTACTGAATAGCTTCAGGACTGTTCAAAAGTGAAACATTTAATCTCCAAAGTTTTAACGGCTTGTCATGATCCACATTTAGAGACACTGTTACTGGCCCATGGTCAGATATGGTCTGTGGTTCAATATGACAGTCTTCAACCCTATGAATCTCTTGTTTTGACACACAGAAGAAGTCAATTCTAGAGTGACTCTTATGGACTCTTGAAAAATGTGTATAGTGTTGGGGCTGGCAACCAACAAAACACAATAATTAATAAAGGAAAGCGAGACAAGACAAATTATCATTTTACTTGCAAGGAGAGGCAAGTAAATGACTGCAAGGAGAGTTCTCTGGATGCCTCACATTGCATTTTATTCAGTTTTTCACGTCCCTAGTATACAATGTACTGCTCTGGTCTAAGGGAAGGGGGGTTGCATAGCAGAGCAGTAAATAACAATTTGCAAGCACACAGTATTTTACACAGTATCCATTTTTCTCGTCCTTGAGACAGTCCCGGTTTAGGTCACACACGGCTGCTCAATGTTTCTGTTTATAAACCAAAATCTGTAACTCAAAGCAGAAGCATTAGTAACATCTTTCCAGTCAGCAGATTATGACGTGTAAGACAAGCAAAATATAGAGAATAGCAATATTTATCCAACATTTCCCTCCTGTTTATCGATATTTTGATTTTCCGCCACCAACCTCTTCCAGAGGATTTTCAGCTGAGGCTTCATAGTTACCGATTACTCCAGGGGGTCAGCTATGTCGGAGACATAGTCCCCGTCATCATTGCTATCAATGTCATCGTAATACTCCGGCTCTCTTCCCCAGAGGTTTCCGGCGTCACCAAGGATATCCTCCGGTAGGGGCAGGCTGGGCACAGAACAGTATCAAAAGTATAATGACTGGCATTACCCACTTCAGGATAACCTGCCACCACGATCCTCCTGTGAGCCAGGCCCACAGGCCTGAAGTGACGAGGTCATGGTCATGTTCTTGAGCGGCTGCCAACTTGCGAATATTCCCAAAGCTTGTCTACAAAACAACTACATTGAAAAAAAATTCATTTTAAAAGGTAAATACATTTATTTGGAGAAACGTAATAGTTTGAACCAGTATTTAGCTTTACCATCATTGCTAGATGTTGCTCTTTATGTAATTTTAGCTATAAAATAATAGAAAATTCCTTAGAATAGAGTACATTTTAATGATTTGGGGGGCCCAGAGAGATTTTCGTATCGATAAGGGGGCCGCGATGTCCCGGACTTTGGGAATGGCTGCTCTATAGGTTTACTTGTTTGACTGCGAAGTTCAGACCAAATGTGCATGTGTACACTGCCGGGGTCTGTATCTAGGCTGTAGATAATATTGCAACAGTTAATTTTTGCAATTCCTGCATAATACATTTTCAATTACTAACAGTTACTTTTACATAAATTATAATCTAGTAGAACACATCTAATAGTTTTGCTATTGTTTTGCTTAAAACAAGAGGAATCAAATCAGCATTTAAAGCTACGTTCACTGCCTACACTCAACAATCATATTTATTTACTGAGAAAACTTCTCTTTGGCTTCCAAAGTAGGGCTGAAACAACTAATCGATTAATCGACGACCAATCGACTACCGAAACAGTTGACAACTATTTCAGCAATCGATTAATCGTTTTCTGGTTCACACAGACTCAAATTGAGCAAAAGTGACATGAAAATGTAATATTTTTTATGAAAACCTACTTTGTTTTTATAGTGAAGAAATCGTTATTTCTCTTAAGTTGTCCTCGATTACCTTTAAAGAGCAAATCAATATTAGTACCAATGCGTCTCTTTGTCCTGATGCTAATTACCTGACTCCGGGACAACCGCGTGTTCAAAACTGGCGAAGAAGGTTAGCTTTTGCCGTCAACACTACCCTAACCGCTAATAATGACATACCAGGATAGATGACCAGGATTCGGAAGATTAAAGTCACGAAAACTTTATTCCCTAATACAAATCACCTAAGCAGAGCGCTCTACTCCCCCTCAAAGAGTCCCTAATACACTCTCTTGAGTTTTCCCGTCCCCAAAGGAAAAACTGTCTCTCTCTGGGAGGAGTTGGAGCTTACGTCACATTTTCACATCACACAATCATTTGAGCCTAAGCTACGTCTCGTTGTTCCATTGGTTCCCAAGCCGTCATGTGATGTTTGGCTCCGCCCTCCGCGGCCATTTTATGAGTTCATTCTCTTCCACATGTTTCCTCTTTTCCTGGGAGGGGGTCTTTCCTTTTGTTCTTTTCTCACACCTCCCCCCTCGGATCTGTAACTTTCCTCTGTAATAAAGAACTGCAAAACACTTCGTACAACTTTGATTAACATTCCTAAATAGCCATAAGGGCAACACATCACATGAAAATATTATATAACTCTTCAATAGTTAGGGTCTGTAGTGTTTTGTACATTGTAAATTTCATCAATATCTGTCTGTGTCTCATCCAATCAGAATGCAGAATTAGCACCAAGAGCCTCCAACAAACTTTTATTTCAAGTTTACGTCATCACTCACACACCACCACAGACACTGGAGGCGAAGGGGGGGGGGGGGGGGGGAGTGTCTTGCCCAAGGACACAATGACAGTGCGCACCTGCAGGAGGCGGGATAAAAGGATAAGACAAAAAAATCAGCGTAGCTCCAAATCCGGCGACCAGATTGCACCGGTACTGAACCTCTCAAGGGATGAGCCTGCGCCTTTAAAGGGACATTTCGTTTTGCAATTTTGTAATGTGTTGAGTCTCCCTAAAAAAATCCGTATTTCTTTATCCATAATTTTAGACTTTTGCTCGCCCCGGGGCATTCCTGTTCTATCATTTTGTAGTCTTTAGACAATGGTTTTGACGTTTTATTACTATTTCCCATTTTAGCCCAGCGTTTTGACCTAGGGTCGTCTATTGCTGGAGTTTTATGAATATGCACTGCAAATTCCCTGCAACTTGGCTAGATTTTAAATCTTATTTTTAGCCATGCTAGATTATTTCACTAATTCTTAGAGTTATTCACTTATTTTAAGCCATCAACTTTGCATTTTAGTCTTATTATTAGCACAAACCATTATTATTTGTCTCATTTAGTTCAGAAATCTTAAATCAGTATTTTATGGAGTTAAAATAAGATATTGTTCATTTCAACATAGAAAATCTTGATTAAAGAATTTGGAACATTAAAAAAAAACCTTGATTCAAGAACTCAAAATGAGTGTTAGGCACTAAATTTATTCTAGAATGGCAGTCAGTCAGGAGAAACCTAAAATGACAATTATTTTCATATGGTTGGCCCTGATGTGCATGATTTAGTCAAGTGTCTCATGACTTAAAGTATACATATTTGATTTGTTAGTAGTTCAAAAAAGTCTGAGAGTGCAGGCTAATAAGGCAGGACTCGAAATGAAGTTTAAACGTCTGAAAGTTTATTGACCATTAGTACAGGAAATTATGTTCAAAGTCCTCTCTTCCAGCATATATGAACAATGGCCTAATTATTTCCACATAAAAAGGTGTCCAAAAGTGGAGACAATTTTCAAAAACAAAAATTCAGTAGAATAATGTGACAAGTTTGTGAATCCAAAACATTGAGCGTTTTTTTAAAGTTCTTTCAAAAACTATTTCTCTCCTATTGAATTGTATTGGCACCTGCCCTCCAACTGAAATGGAATTCTATAACATGACCTATTGCTGGGTTTCAGGTTCTAGAATGTGATGATGTCACTGGACCCAGCGGGGGACAGGAGCCAGTTTTTCCTATTAACTGCATTACACTTTCACAAGTCGTATATAAAAAGAAAATGTATGAATTACAAAAATAATCATTAATATCAGTCACTGGGTCCATGGTCTCTCTACCAAACATTTCCTCAAAAACAAAATAATTTTTCCTCCATATAATAGTATTGGCCTTTAGATTGCTGTGATGTCACCTGAAACCCAGCAATTAAATAGTGTTATTTGTAACCAATGTCGAACAACCAATAATCTTTAATTAAAGATAAAACCACATTTGAAGAACAGGTAAGTAAATGACTAAACCTCAGGCTGAATTCGCTGGCCAATAATGTCACAAGGGCTATATTTTATTGGCACAAAGACACTTTCTCTGAAACTAATTGAAAAATATGAAGTATGATCTATGAGCTCATGCACTAATTCTGTAGCCTGGGCCAGAGCAGGCACTGCAACCTCATATGCCAACAGGTTTTCATCCCATTTTAAGGTTTCATAGCGCTGATACTCAAAAGCAATAACAGATGAATCAATCAAAAAGATGTTCTTTATCAGTCCAAACACTGGCAAGGTATCAATCAGATCTATAATGATCATAGCCTTCCCACTAATGTACTTATTACCACTGAGAACATACCATATTACTTTCACAACAGATTGCAGGATTTCTAGTCCTAAAAAATCTCTAACTTTGTTCTTAACATATTCAGTGTTTGTCACAGTGGATACTGGCCCGGACTCTCTCTCATTTGCAAAAAGTGGATGTTCAATACCCATTTCATTTTGACAAGATTCAAGAAACTGGTTGTGATTGACTAGGGATTTACAAACATTTTTAAAATTCAACTTTGAAGCCCACTGTTTAAAATAGTGGTGTTTAGCCTCAAATCGCATGCACATGGTTCTTATTAATGGACCAAGAGATGCTATTTGACTAGGAAGGTGTAACAAGTAATGCTGCTTGGGTATTATGTTGCTTTCAGGAAAAAGCTGCTTGAACTGATACAGGTGTTGTGTAATCATTTCTTTAAGCCGTAATACAGTTTGTAAAGAAATTGTTGGTGCTAGAACAATCTGAACAATTTGAATTAACTTGATAATGAATTGAGTATATTCATTGTCCACACCATCCAAAAGAAAGGGCAAGATTTTTAAAAGTATTAACATTTGCCCACAAGACTGTTTCAGTCTGTTGTCATTAGCTGCTAGAGTGCTCAAAGTAATAGGACAAGGTTTGTCTCGTATGTCAATAGGCGAATATGGAAAATTCTTATTGGCTGAATTGAAATGATCTAATTCCAACTCCCCTGACAGAATAAGGTGTTTTAATACCAGCTTAATCTCCATAGGAGCGACACCTTCAAAAACAACATGCATGATGTCCTGTGGAGTTTGCTTAAGGGCCTGTCACAATTGGCGCACGGGCACTATGCGATCGTTTGCAGCTTCAAAATATGAAGTTCGTGCGAACACTCTCTTTTGGCGCACGGGCATCTGCACGAGCGACCGCTATTGACCGCATGAAAAGGTGTGAATCGCAGTTGGATCATCGGTCGCAGCTGAATGTCATGCATGCACAAAATTCAGTGGCGGTCGATTGCGACTGAATATAGCCGCAGCAGGCCGCTACGGTCGCGAGAATGGTGAAAGATAAATCGTCTCAGTCACGCAGATCGTGAGAGACTGGTGAGCGCCACTATCAGTCTCTCGTAGAGGCTAGACGCTGTTTCCTCTTCCCCCGTTTGGTCTAGAGCGCGGATCGGGACGTTTTTTTCTGTCCGAGCCCGGCCCTTGGAGGGGGCGGGGGATGGGGGTGCTCGTAAACCCGCTGTTACCTCGCAGCGCAGGTGAATTCAATACTTGTCAAAACTTCTCTCAGTCCGTGCGCTTAGAGCGAACGCACACCGAGACACTTTGAAACTGTTTCACCACATTTCAACTGGCAGTGATGCACGCGCTTCAC
The DNA here is from genome assembly GCA_007210695.1 of Neogobius melanostomus. NCBI lineage: Eukaryota > Metazoa > Chordata > Actinopteri > Gobiiformes > Gobiidae > Neogobius > Neogobius melanostomus. The sequence continues at coordinate 162,590 of VHKM01000995.1, forward strand.
AGAACCCATTAACCTGCTAAAAAGAGCCACGTTTGCCCTCTCTCTTTCAACACGGACTTACGTGTTATATTTTATTTTTGATAAATGGATAAATCATGTGTTTAAAGCGCTGCACGGTTTGAGAAAAGCCTTTGAAGTGAGGTTACGCAGCGCGTAATGTTGGCATGGCACATCGCGCGCTGCGCTCTACACCGCCACACAGAGTCCTGCACGGGTCATTTTTGGAGACCCGCACCCACCCGTGGAACATCATAACCACCCCACTACATCATATAAATACAAGTGAAACGGAGACACCGTCTGGAAAGAGGGAATCTTCATGTCAAGCAGCAGCGGTTTGAGATGCCTTTCCCGAGCCCAGGCATTCGGATCAGAGGAATCATACGCCTCAATAAACTTATGGAAACACGGGCGCGATCAAAATAAAGGACGCACTGGATTACAAACATGTTTTTAAGGGGATTTTATCATGACATGATCGCTGGACAGACAGGTAGGCTACTACACATTCCAAACCCACACATATTGAAATCATATCCAGAAGAGGGAGAGAGGGAAGAGGCGAGATTTGCCTCAAGTGTCAGAGAAATGTAGGCTCGTAAAACTATACTGTCACCAAAGTACAAAGAATCAGGAAACCGTTTTCATTCATATCTTAGAAGCAACAGCACGAGCTAATGATATAGATTCAATATTGTCAATATCGCCGAGCCGTCCGTGTGTTATCACTACCCACCCGCAAACGACAGAGTCAGAAGTCAGACAGAAGCTGGTCACTTCCCCGGAGCAGGGCCTGAGCTCAGGGTCTTGCTGGGCTTTGGTGCGTAAAAGCACTGGGCCCAGTTTATTGTATTTTTCCCCACAAAAACGAACGCTAAGTCAACTAAACAGGCCCATTTTAATTTTACACCAGTTTGATTTGTTTTAACGCGCTGATGTGTCCGAGTCCGACCCGAGCCCGAAAATAAATTCTAAATATTTGTCCGAGTCGGTTGCAGCACTCTAGTCCGCACCACTGTCCGCAATCAATGTCTGTGGCCCGTGAAACACTCGCTCACCAGCCTCTCCCCACCCGCTCACCATTCGCTTTCTTCCTTGAGCCACTCGCATTTGGACACTATCCAAATCAACCGCATCCAGTCGCAGCCCATACTCTATTGTGACTGTGACTGCGATTTCTTAAAAGTCTACTTTGCGATCTTTGCGACTGATGGCGATTTCAATTTTGGCGCAGAACAAATGGAGGACAAAGTCGCTGCGGTCAATGCGCCAATTGTGACAGGCCCTTTAATTAGGTCAAACGCAGGAATATCAATTAAACAACTTCTCCTCTTAATCCCATACGTGGTTTTAAGGGATGCTTTCAATGAGTCTGTGCTTGCTTTTTCTATTTCATTGCACTGCCTGATATGATTTTCCAAAGTCCTTTCCACAAATCCATGCTCCTCAAAAATAGTCTGCATATCTTCAAAAGTACATTCACAGTGTCTGCATTTGCTGTAAGCAAATCCAACACCTTCTTTAAATCCAGCAAGTTCATGTTGCGCCAGTGTGTCACCGCATAAGGCTATTACAGCACCAAACAAATCAGTTTCACCATTTGGTGTTTCAATCTTAACACCCTCATAAAGTTGGGTAAGATCTTGAAGAAGTCTTTTCAGTACAACATCAACGCCCCACAGTGAAATATCCCTGGACTTAGCAATTGCAAGGAGTCGTATAGCAGCCAAATTGGAACCACATTTTGGATCAATATTGCCTAAACTATAGTAGAACATCAGAAGTTTATTTGCAGATGCATGAGGCCCTAATGGGTTCCATATTTCAATTTCATCTGTGTAGAGCACAATTTGCAATGAATTTGGTCTTTCAGAAAATAACGGATGTGATGCAAAGAGGGCCCCGTCACTAAAGTCATACAAAAATCCTTCTCTGCTTCTTGGCGGTATTCTATTCAACATGGTGAAAATTCTGGAATTGGTCAATAACTGCTTTAGACTCTGAATCAAAGGTACATAGTAAAAGCTGCTATTTTTGAGTGACATAAACCTTGCACCACCTCGCTTAACCCAACAAATCTTCTGGGAGACTACAACTTCCTCTGGGCTCACTGGATTGAAGATTTCACAGTAAGTCTTGTTTTGTCCATATGCGTTGGCCGAGAAAGGATCCGAGAAAGGATCCACAAAAGTATCCAGTACAGACAACGCTTCATCTTGAAGTTGAGGGCTTCTCTCAGGGTGCTCCTCAAAGACCCTCATCATTCTCTCCTTGAGCGCATTGATGAGAACAGCTTGATACTGTTGAACCCCCGAGATGATGCTGTTTACAGTTCTCTGCAAAAAACAAATTGAACAGATTATTTTCTACGGCATTAACAATTTCAACTTAATAACAATTCATCAATTAAGCTTTTTTTTTTTTTTTTAAATAGAGGTATTTTTTAATTGGATACAATCGCAAATAAGTCTGCTTTTATTCCTTTTTAATGGATAGGCATCTTGATAGGCACATAAGATGAGCATGTACTCCATCCCATTTAAAACTGTATATCACTACAGTTAAATTATTTACAGTTTACATTACAGTGTGAAGTTTGTAACTGATATTAAAGGATTTGGACATTTAATTGATCATCATCAGCAATTTTAGAACATTATTGGGATTTACCAGGGTTGCCAGATTCTCAAAACCATTATAATCATACAAAGCTTCCTAAACTATCGTATTTCAGCACAAACTATTGCACACTATAAAAGATGCCAATAGCGCTGTAGCACCTGCGCAAAATATGGCTCATATCATCACCACCCCTAACTACAACACAGGCGCACGCACTTTCCCATCTGCCCCTTACTTTGTTTCGTTCTCAGTTTTTCTGGACAATATAAAGAAGCTCTGAAATTATCCTACATTTATGGCTTTTTATTGTACAAATCGTAGTGTACATCTGGCAATTACTGTTAATTCTTTCAATCATTTATGATAGCCAAGTCAAATTAAAGTCACATAATCATCTACAAACTTACTTGTGACAAGTGGCACTGTTCACGGACACTGAGAGCAAGAGCTGCAGCAGATCTGGTGACATTGAGGGTGGTGGTGGATGATACTGCATCAGCTTCATCCTTAATAAAACAAAAACATTATTTTTAAAAGAAATATTTACAACTAGAAGTATTGAATCAAGTCTGTTGCCTTTGGAAGGTTAGTTTATGTAAATGTAAAGGCCTAAATGAGGCAATACATTCAATCCATTAAAAAATATATATTATTCTTTATCGGTTTATTTCATCGGGACAGTGCATGTTAATGAACATACATGGATACATGCATGTCCCACACTTGCACTCTCAAACACACTCTCATTCATCCTGACCTATTGCACATGTTTTTAATGGTAGGGGAAATCGGAGTACCCGATGTACCCGCAGGAAACCTACGCAGGCACAGAGAACATGCAAACTCCACAGAAAGGGCCAGTCCAGGTGGGAATCTAACCTGTGACCTTCTAGCTATGAGGCGCTAATCGCTGCACCACCGTGCCACCTATTGTTAAAAGGTATTGTCATTTGTGAGAATTAGATCACTGTCTTTAGGAGTCAAAACACATTATAAAAATGTTTGGAACTTACTGGAACAAGGACTTGGACCTGTGGCGTTTCAGCCCGCGATGAACCCGGTGCTAATTCCACTGAGTTGGTTGTTGCTGGAGTGATGATAGTTGTGGAATTGGAAAAAATCGACACTCCAAACGTTTCCACTCCCATCGAGCGCGATGTTGGTGTTGTTCTCCATCCACTTGGCGGGACTCCGTGTTTCAGATACGCTGGGTGCGTCCGTTTGATGTGGCGAAAAAAGGAGTTGAAAACTCTGAAGTCCTGCTCGCATTCATCGATTCCACAATAAACCCAAAACTCCTGACAGCGACCATGTGCTACATTGATGTGACTAAGAAGCACCTTAAGCGTCAAAGCAACAAAGATTAGACAAATCATGCACCTCCACGACGCCATGCTCTCAGCCGCGTTCTAACTTGTGTGCGCATGCGCAATACCGCTAGAGTTTTTGAGTGTGCGCAGTAGGCTGCGTGTTTTGCTTTGAACCCGAACCTGGAGAGGACAAACGCTGTTTGATTTCGGTAGAAACGACAAACCACCAAGGTTAGTATCCTACATTAATCATAAATAAAGCTGTGATTTGCATACGTATAGCCTGTGCTGTCAAACACATAATGATTGCACTTTTTATTTGAAATCTGCGTGGCCTACATAACGGCTCACGTTGTGCTGCAGGCTAGCATTAGCTTCGTGTTAGCTTAGCGTTAGCATATTTTAACTTTGGATATTGTTGTAGTTGCTGTGTTGAGACGTGGAGCCAAATTGACGTTCAGAATGGACGGGTTGGATGCCTCCATACGTTCAGTGTTGGAGGGTAAGTGTTTTTTCCCCACATTTATTATTGCTGTTAGCCGAGCCATGTAGCATTAGCTGGCTAGTGTTAGCAACAAAACCCGCTCTACAGGGGCATATGTAGATCCCGGGTTCTCACCAGAGTGACGCAAAGCCAAAGGAAATCTTATTTTCAGCCAAATTGGTCGACAAGAAAAAAGGAAAATGGGCTAAATACAATAATTTACCTAAGTCAGTGACTGAATTAAATTTGCACCCAATAGAAAAAAACAAAAACAGCAAGCAGGTCTGAAACATTGTGTTGCCAACAGGCAATATATTCAGTGAATTGCATTAATTTCACATAGCAGTAATTATTAGATTTAATAAAGGCTTAAAAATCCCCATATAAGTTTGAATTAAACCAGTATGTTCCTTACCTTTTTTTTCTTTCCAAATTGCATCCCTGGATAAGATTATTCTTTAAACATATATATATATATATTTTAAATTATTATTTTACTGTTTGAAAAGTGTTTAATTTGGTTAATGTTGCAGTCAATAAAATAGCAAGTTCAAGAACCTATCTAATATAACACAAGTACAGGAAAAAACATTGTGTGTATTAGTATTTATTCCTGATTATTTAACTTGAAGGTAAAAAAAAGAGGCCGTACACATTGTGCTGATGCGATTTAAAAAGCCTGCAAGAATTAGAAGTTGCTGGACAGAATAAAGGAAAGATCTGCGCAGCTTAAAGCTCCCAAAAAGTGTTTCTGCAACACATGATGTTTTGGGCCTTTTATCAGTCTGATAAGAACTACCATGAAAACTACTATTTAACACAACTTAAGAACAACATTATGCAACAGATATAGGGTTTATGACATCCAGTATTTTTCCCAAGTTGCGTAATAATAATTTATTGCAGAGTTGTTAAAGTCATGTTTAAGTTTAAGAGTCCTCATACTGAGAGATAAATATGTGTTCTCTTAAATGTCTCTTTACTTACAGCTGCAAGTATTGATGAGGAGGCTTTGAGAACATTCAGTCGTGAGGACCTGAAGGATTTATTCCCTGGCACTGAAAATTTTCTCCAAAGAAAGAGGCTATGGGATTTTATCACTCAATTGGTATTGTAACAAAAACAAAATTTGTACTGCATAATTTATGTTGTTTACCCTATTTTTATTTATTTGTATACTTCATACAGGAGAGACCTATTGACCAGATTGCCAACACTAGTACTGGGAGTTTAAACACTTCAGGGAGTGATTCTTCAACCAGTCACCACGTGCCACCATGCCAGCCTCAAAGCTCCACTCCCTTGTCTGCCATCTCTAAAACCATAAAACTGCCAGATCCACCAGAATATGTGGTATACACTGATTCTGAGTTGGATATGGTGCGCAGTCAGTACTTTTCACTGCTCCGTGCTGGAAATGTTGAAGGCTTTAACATGTCCAAGGAGCTTATTTGCAGACTTGTTCGCAACACCATCACCAGCATGCTTGCAATCTTGCGTGCCAGTCCCATGGGGAACGAAGCGAAATACCCTTCCAAACTTGAATTGAGAGCAATGTCACAGAAGATTGTAGAGTATTATCCAATGTTGCGTGATCCTGACCCGCACATGTCATATGTGAGTATTTATATTCCATAGAAAGATAAACTTGCAAAATTGTCAATCTTATATTTTATTACCATAGGTGACAGTCTACGCTAAAATGTATAAGCGACTTCAGAATGTGAGGTCTCCAAGGAAGAGGCAAGGTTCCATTCCGCAACGAGGCAAGGCGAAGAAGACTCTGTTTGACTCAGACAATACTGACAATGGGACAGAAGATGACACGAGTGGCGAAACTACTGGCTCCAATGATAGCACTGTACTTCTTGAGAGCCCGGATGACCTCAGTGAGGACAGCCAAAGTTCTGGTGCATATTTATCTTAAATTATAATTGCATTCAAACATTACATTGACATTCATACTATAAAGGTATGTTTTTAAATATTTTCCTCAGAGAAAGTGACCCCGCCGAAGCGGTCCCGCAATGTAATACCATCCTCATCAACCCCTGGCTCCTCACCCAGATTTGTGACAGCTACTCAAACATCCCCAGATGATGCAAATGGTAAGGCCATGTATATATATCTCCAAACTTTCTTTAATTTATTCTTTCAATCTTTCTTTGATTTTATCAACTTATTTGAAGTTAGCTCACTTTGTTTTTAAATGAATTACTTAAAAAGAAGTAATTTAGTACATTTTCCAATTTCAAAACTGAGCCTAGGTGAAGCAAAGTAGATGTGCAATGTTTTCTAATGATATTCTTTGCTTTTATGATTCTGTTGATATTGAAAATGTGCTTCCTTAACTTTTTAATATCTATTTTTAGCAAAGCAGGATAGTCTGAAGATGCAGGCGAGGCACTACAAAACACTAAGCAACATGTACAAGAAACCCAATGCAAAACCCAACCCATCTGATGTGGCCCAAGTTTTGAACCTTGAGTTCAAAGCTAGGCGGGCATTCATTGATGCAGATGTCACAAGAGAATATGATAGACCCGCAAAAATATTTGAAGCATACCCATGCTTTAAAGAAATTGGACATGTAAGGAAGCATTTACTTCTTTGCTTCTGCTGTAAAGCTTGAGTATTTTTATTTTTTGACCTTTTATTTAAATGTATACCACTTTTGTCTTAGGCAATGGATGAGTTGAGTCGAATTGTTGGTGGCTCGAACCAGTAGTTTATTGGGGAAATGAAGGCAAGATGGTCAACTTTTTGTTCCAAGGTGCAGTTCTTTGGCATCTATAAGAAGGCTCTGAAACCTCCTTTACCCTTGGATGTTCGTGGAGGTAAACTGTTTTTTGGTCATGCCATTTCATTTCTTATGCTTAAGTTATTTTTTAAAGGCTTTTTCTTAATATTATATAGTGGATTTCATCATCACACACATGAGATCATAAAAAAAAATCAAAACATTCCAAGCTCAGGTCCTTTACAGTCGGTCTGGGAGCTTGTGGTGCTGCACAATATCTTTGCGATTCGTAAAGTGCAATTTTCTGTACTGAGATGTGGGGTGTTCTTACTGTGATCTACTCCAGTTTTCTGATGCACTCCTAAATGTAAAGTATTCATTATTGTCCTTTTGTGCTTTATTCTAGCCACACGAGGACCCTGCTCTGTACCTGGAGAAGCGGCCTCTGTCCTCCCCGGTGCTGCTGTTCGATGGTACAACCTGCATTGTTGCTGTGGGAAACATACCCGTGAGCAACCTTCCGAAAGAGGACTTTCTGATGGAATGTTGGTGCTAATGGCATATTACTACACTTTACACCTGACATATCCGAAATGTCTTGCAACAGTCCTCTCTGTCATCCAGACTGAGGTAATCCGTGATGTCATCCATGAGCGAGATGCCACTTCTGCATATAAGAAAGCACTGGCTGAATGGAAATCATTTTTTGAAAAATAGTTTGATAGCAGTGCCTTTTAAAATATCTACTTGCTAAGACCAGTTAATGTTTCAGACTGTTAAAAAGGCTCTTTTGTAATTCCTTTCTGAAATTTCTGAAATACATGTTTGGTCACATGTGCAGCAACCGTTGAAGTGTGAACACCCGTAGGTTAGGACATGTTTGGGTGTAAATGAGTCAGAACTGTACAAATATTTGGGGAATCCCAAATAATAAATTCTGATTTTTTTCTAATTGCTTTTCTGGTTTTGATTTCAGTAAGTTGTATATCCTTAAAACAAGCACTGGTTTCAGATTTTTAGAGCTAGTTTTAGGATACATTTTGGTTCATTTTAAGATATATTGTCTTGTTTCAGGATACTTTCCACTTATTTTAAGTATTGTTAACTATAAACAAAAGTTGATACTTATAATAATTATATTTTCCTTATAGTTGAATCTAAAAATACGTTTTTTGAGCTTAAAATAAGTCTTGGGAGTACTTATTTTGTGATGCTTGTTACAAAATTTTAATATCTTATTTTAAGATTTCTTACCAAGTAAAATTAACTCGCTGCATGGACAGATAATTTGATAATTTTTATCTTGAAATGCTGGTATTTTATCTTGTTTTTAGCTACCTTTATTTGCAGTGTGTAAACGGACAGTGAAATCACTGTTCAGTATTTCTCACTTCGACCTCCGAGGGGGTGGAGAAATCTTGCCTAAAACATCTGAACACAGTCACTGTATTTCCCCGTTTACTTAATATGTGCAAACTTATTATCGGAAGTTTACACCAATCATTCATTCATTCACACTTTCATTCGCAATCTATTTTATGTCGACTCTTGTAATTTTAAAATGGTGTCACTAGTAATTTATAAATCCATAGGTAGTGTAAATATTATGTACTAGTGACACCATTGTAATTTTAAACTCTTCCTCGAGTTTGTTGGATCCACTATAGTAATTTTAAACTCTTCCTCGAGTTTTCTGGGTTACAATCCCCTATAGTAATTTTAAACTCCCCAAGGAATTTGTTTGGGTTACAATCCCCTATAGTAATTTTAAACTCCCCAAGGAATTTGTTTGGGTTACAATCCCCTATAGTAATTTTAAACTCCCCAAGGAATTTGTTTGGGTTACAATCCCCGTCCTGTTTAACTAGTATTATTTAGGACCTTCTTTACGGCGTGATCCTCATTCACATCCCGTTTTAAAAATAAGACATACTCACGTCTTAGTTAGTTAGTTAGTTATTTATTTAAAAGGACAACGGACAGGTACATTAAAAAGATGGCTGCCCCAGATTTAGCACAATGCTAATTTCCATCTGTAGTCCTTATACAATCAAAAATACTATTAAAATACATAACAGAGTTAATTAAAATACAAAACATAGACAATATACATTTGTGCAATATATAGAAAAAAGTGCAGATGAAAAGTGCCGATAAAAAGTGCCAGTTTCATTCATAAAGTGCAGAATGACAAAGTGCAACAGTTTTCATAATTATTTTGTAGCTATACATAATTAGCACATAGATACAATAGTTTTTAACACTAATAGTGTGGTGGCCATCAGACGATACCCGCGAGGGTAACACCTGATGGCCAAGTACCCATCTGGTACTTTTAGTGCGAGCACTTTGTATTGTCTCACTCCTTCGGTATCCCGTCAGTCCCCGGACTCCTGGAGATGAGATAAAGGCAGCTCCCGGAAAGGGTTTCAGTCGCGGTGCACCGTCTTACTGGATTCAGATCGCCTCCAGGAGACCTGGGACCTCCTGGGATCCGGCTCGAAGTGACCAAATGTTGGGGCTGGTAACCAACAAAACACAATAATTAATAAAGGAAAGCGAGACAAGACAAATTATCATTTTACTTGCAAGGAGAGGCAGACAGAGATTAAGACTCAGTTCCAAACGAAGCTGGGGCCAAACCTCCCTTGTCCGCTCTGAGTTCTCTGGATGCCTCACATTGCATTTTATTCAGTTTTCACGTCCCTAGTATACAATGTACTGCTCTGGTCTAAGGGAAGGGGGGTTGCATACCAGAGCAGTAAATAACAATTTGCAAGCACACAGTATTTTACACAGTATCCATTTTTCTCGTCCTTGAGACAGTCCCGGTTTTGGACACACACACGGCTGCTCAATGTTTCTGTTTATAAACCAAAATCTGTAACTCAAAGCAGAAGCATTAGTAACATCTTTCCAGTCAGCAGATTATGACGTGTAAGAAAAGCAAAATATAGAGAATAGCAATATTTATCCAACAATAGTCTCGAACCCTTGGATTTCTAATCCGCCATATATCTACAAGCCCTAATTCCTCTAGCATACAATTCAATGTTTTTGATTTGGATAATTTATTTTTTTGCTCAAATGGTAATCTATCCATGTAATTGTTTAAAACGCAATTAAAGTCTCCTCCTATTATTATTATTATACCTTTTGAATTACCAGCTAAAATTTGAGCTACTTCTTTAAAAAAAACCCGGATCGTCCTCATTTGGGGCGTAAACATTCATGATTGTCAAGCAGATTGGTCCGATGAAACCTCTAACAAGTATCCAGCGGCCACTTTTGTCTTGGAGAACTTTTTCTGACACAAAACTTAAAGATTTATGACAGAGTATAGCCACTCCCCTTTTTTTGTAATTTTCGTATGATGCACTGAGGACCTGTCCCACCCATTCTCTTTTTTATGGAGCCCACCAGGGGACATGAAAGGAAAAAAAATAAGGAGGAGGAGAATTTTTTTTATATCAAAATCCCGACTTACTATCTCGGGATCCCGAGTTAATAAGTCGGGATCTCGAGATAATTAAGTCGGGATCCCGAGATAATTAATTAATTCATTTTCAGACAGTGTCCAGGTATTTGTGCTGGGTATTAGACGGTACAGGAATTGTATAAAAATAACTTTAGGTACTACTGCCCCCCCAATATTTTTCTTTCTATACAAGAATGATGCTTGGTGAGTCCTGAGACAGCAAAAATGTAAGTAACTTGGTCGCTACAAGTCAAATGAAATCTAAAAACTACTGGTTTTGTTCAAATAAAGTCTTTTAAGAAAAAGCGTGAACTTTTATATGTGATTTATGGTTTTACATAATGAAGAATGTAGTTCTTGTGATCAGAAAAGTATTGTTATGTGTGTGTATTGTAAACCCAGTACTGTCAAGTATAGGGTTAAGGTACACAATCCTACCAGTTACTGAATGTGTTGCTGAGTGTTTAGAATTGTGATACAATGTATAACTTTTGGACATAATTACTGTAGAGTATGCAAAAATGGCACATAATACGAGATTATTTTTTTAATGAAAAAGTTTCCCACTTAATAACCAGGCTGTGGTACCATAACTTGAGAAAAACCACTTCAGCTTATAAATAAAACATTTTTTTAACATCCCGTTTAAGATAAAATCTTCTGCTCAAACAAGACCAAATGCATCAGATTATATTAACAGAGTAACATGAACGCAGACATTTAACAGTAATGAGACACCTCAATAAAAACCTTCAGTTATGACATAGCTAAAGTATGTCCATTTCAAAGTAGTCGCTTGACAGAATGTTATCAAACTCAGTGCGAAACTCAGGATATGAACTGTATGTGCATGGCATTTCCAGAGTGGCACTACCAGAGTGGATATCAAATCCTGGATGGCAGAAAACTTTCTCCAGCTTAACCAGGACAAAACTGAAGTTTTAGTCATCGGTCCTGAGGCCCAGAGAGATAAACTTTTACCCAAACTACAGTCATTGTCTTTTAATCCTTCCCCACAGGTGAAGAACCTGGGTGTGATTTTTGACTCTGAGCTGACTTTTATTCCACACATTAAGAATATCACAAAGATAGGTTTTTACCATCTAAAGAACATAGCCAGAGTCCGCCCCATTCTCTCTCGGGCCAACACGGAGACGCTGATGCTTTTATCACCAGTCGTATCGACTACTGTAATGCTCTGCTTTCTGGTCTTCCCAAAAAGAGTATCTCAGGTTTACAACTTTTACAAAATTCAGCAGCTCGTGTCCTGACAAAGACCAGGAGGCGGGACCACATTACACCGGTTTTAGAGTCGCTGCATTGGCTCCCCGTGTGTTTCAGGATCGATTTTAAAGTTCTTTTAATGGTTTTTAAATGTCTTAATGGTCTTGGTCCTTCTTATCTCTCAGAATTGCTTTTACCTTATGAACCTTCACGGCCCCTTCGCTCCACCAGCAGGCGTCTCCTAGTTATCCCTAAAGTCAACAAAAAGACTCACGGCGAGGCGTCGTTCCAATATTATGGCCCTCGCCTCTGGAACGACCTGCCGGAGGAGCTCAGGACCGCAGAGAACGTTCATGTTTTTAAAAGCAGGCTCAAGACCCACCTTTTTAGTTTAGCTTTTAACTGATATTTATTCTTGCTAGGCCTATTTATTTAATTGTTATTAATATTTATTTATTTATGTTTTCTTTATGTATTTACCTCTCGGTCTTATTTTAGTGGTCCTTATATTCTTATTTTTACTTTTACTTATTTTAACAATTTTTATGGTCTCCCAGTTTCCTCTGGAGGAGCCCTCTGCCTCGGGAGCGGTCATTGGCTGTGGCTGCTGGGGTGCTGTCCTGTGGGTGTCTGGATGGAGGTGTGGTGTTTCTACCGCGCCTCCTCCGGGCGTCCTGTGCTGGTGCCCTGTGGCTGCAGCTGAGATGCTGCTCCCGATGCAGACGGCTCCTTGGATGGTGTTTCCTTACCTGGTTTATCTGTACCCAGCCTTATGTCCATTGCGTCCATTGTTTTACCTTGAGTGTGTGTGTTGTGCTTGTGTGGTGTGTCTCTGGGAAGGTGGGTGGGAGAGTGTGAGTGTGACAATGTGTTTGTATTTGTGGGAGGAGGTGGGTGTGAGAGAATGTTTTTAAATCTGTAAAGCACTTTGTGTAACATGAAATGTATGAAAAGCGCTATATAAATAAAGATTGATTGATTGATTGATTGACTACATGTATGCCCAATAGGCCTCCTGTTGAGCCTAGTCTCAACATTAAAGCACACTGCTATTTTCTCAACACAGATTACAGAAGAGCCAGTGCAAAATCTGAGTATTTTTCCTGCCTTAGTTTGGTCCACACTTTTAATGTAACGCTGCAGATGAGAGAAAGTTGCTTGCTCTCGTTGAGACATTATCTGAGGGGTTTCCAGTAGTTGAGCTACAGGTTTTCCTGTTGGCTGTTTAGACTCATACAGAGCCAGCACACTAGATTTGTCTGAAAAATGTGGCTTTGCCTGTGCCATGGGTATGGTAAAACTATCAATAACAAATTTTCTGCAAGATTGCTTTATGTGCCATTGTTTCAATAGCTTCCTTAAAGTTATTCTTTGAGGGCACGGAATGAGACCCCATTCTTGTAAACAAATCCAGCAGATCATCTTCATTACTTTCATCTATTGTATTCTTCAGAGCACTTTCAACAGCTGATCTTTCATTTAATGGGAGGTAGTTCAGAAAAGAGGCCATCAAAATCTTTTCATCAACACTATAAATGCCATGGACACATGCTAAAATGAAAGCCTTGCACAGCCGCACAGGCATCACACCATGGTCAAGGAGACCTTTTATCCAGATCCTCCCCACTGCTTGCCACTCAGCATCCCCAAAATCTGGCCTCAATCTTGGGACACGCTCATTTTCCTCTTCACAGTATTCCAAAAACTGTTCCCAAAATGCTGTATAAATCTCTCTAGAGACACCAGCAGCATCAACAGCATTTTCATTGACAATATCCATCTTTAGATTAACATCCATTATATTGCTATTCATAAAGACAGCCAAAAGGTCATCAACAATCTTGACTCTGTGAACTGATAAGCGCTGTGTTTCCTTTGGATAATCTGTTGGTACAGGAACTTCTTCATTGTTTACCTAAAATACAGAAAAACAAAATTAGTTGAAGTTCATTATAGTGTTAAATGTTAAATTTTTGAATTTTTTTATTATGAGCCACTATTATTATCAACCATGGTCATGAGGTTTAAAACATTAGCAATTTACCTTTTCCTCCTGGTGGTCCTGTTGAGTCACTATCACAACTGTGTCATCATCACTCTCGCCTGTGTGGTCGCCTGGTGTCCACTCCAAGGTGTCATCCATTCCAAGAGCAGTCGAATAGTTGTGTTCATGTACATGTGCGGAAACAACTTCTGGGTTGGAAGCCTCAACAAAATCGATGATGATGTCTTCATCCAAAGCACTTGAGGATTTTTGGCCGTGATCACTTGGAGTTGACTGAAGGTGTCCTTTTGACCTTTCAGTAGCAGCAGCCTCAGATGTTCTTTGTTTTTTTAGGACCTGGTTCCACACACTTCCACAGTAAAAGGAGAGAAAGACAATCTTTGATTAAAAAGAATCATATGTTAATAACACACTTGAATTAAAAAATACATAGCTAAAGTAATAATGTTATTACTGTACTTTATTTTTGTAATAACACCCTACTGATACATCTATCACACTCACCATGTCCCTGTCACATTGGTATCTGGATAAGTTAATATGGCTTCCAAACACTGTTGTGACAGGGGCATGGTCAGTCTGATAGACCTGAGAAAAGAGAAGCAACGCACACCAGAAGTAGTGTCAGAGGTGCAGAGGAAAATCTTCATAAATCAAAAAACAGCATCGCACACTCAAGCAGCTGATGTCCGATTGTTCAAAGAAGAAAAAAGAATGATCTGATGAAGGCTAATGCCAAAACGTAATCATCATCATTAAAATTGGACATCAGCTACTTGAGTGTGCGATGCTGTCTGATAGACCTGCCAGAAGACCATGCTCAGGAAGAACAATAGATGAGACACGTCATCAGATGATGATACTGAATAGAGTGAAACAGTGAACAAAGAATGTCTACAACATGCCACTCACCACTTCCATGACATCACTGTCCGATGAAGAGGCCTGAAGATCTTCTTCCTCATCATCAGAAAAAGTCTGAGACAGAGAATCTCCATCTTCTTGAACTTCTGACGATGACTCGTATGTACTTTCCTTGGAACATAAGTAAAATCTCAGCAGCTTGAGTTTGGTTTGTTCATACAACTCTGCAACTGTGACATTAGCAGGAAGAGTATTCTTTTTGAAATCGCAAATTGAAAAGGTAAAATCTTCAATAGGACCTTTGGTAGATTCTCCATTTGGGAAAAATAGTCCTTTTGCTACATCCAAAACCTTTGCCATAGTTGATGTTTTCTCAAGCGACATACGTCTAGTTCCTCCACCGTTTTTTGTCCTAATCTGATGATAGTCACCTTGAATAAAATCAAGCCAACCAATTTCTACCACCCTTGTTGTCTTTACCAATGTGGTGTTCACGCCTGAAGTTGTCAGTCTTTCATTGTCCATCTGGCTTTGAGTTGTTGTTATTTTTGATTTCATTTTTCTTTTGCCCATTTTTTCTTTAAGTCTCTGTAGAAGCTCTTCTTTATTAGTGCTGGAATTGTTTCGCCGACAGAAGGAAAGGTGGCTACCCTGTCACCATAGGAGGAGAGATAACTGGCCATCTGCACATCTGTCATAATGGAGAGGACAGCCTTGTCAACCTGCAAATGTAGAAGTACAATTATCACTGTGAGGTAAAACATGCGCTTACATATACAGATACTAAGCCATGTATTTGGTTCATTAACAAACCAAGTAAAAAGTAAAGAGTTTAATGGGCAGGTTTTTTTATTTTTTATCCTTTGAATCAAACCAGGTATAAACGAGTAAACCACTAACTCAGGTCAAAAACAGGTCTTAATTGGGACTAAGCCAGGTTTAAATCAGGACTAAAGTCTAAACGAGTAAACTACTTATAATAGGTTAAGAATATTCAAAAGCCAATTTCGTATTTATAGGAATAGTAGTTTAATAATTTTTTGTGGTAGTCTCTGTTGCCCCATATTGTACAAATTGAGTGTTATGAGCTGAGCAGTGGAGACTTAACGATAGTAATTTAATTTAAAGCTTGGTTACATTGCAATTCCTAATGTATAAGTTATTATGGTAGCAGCTAGCTCGCTACTACACGGTGTGTTGACTTGTGTCAATTTGATGCTAGCGTACT
Organism: Neogobius melanostomus; assembly: GCA_007210695.1. Classification (NCBI taxonomy): domain Eukaryota; kingdom Metazoa; phylum Chordata; class Actinopteri; order Gobiiformes; family Gobiidae; genus Neogobius; species Neogobius melanostomus. The sequence continues at coordinate 178,545 of VHKM01000995.1, forward strand.
AGTACAATGTTGTATTTTATGTTTTAATGTAAAATAAATTATCTACCCACCTTGTCCGTTTGCATGCGCAAAATATCTCCATTAGGGATCTTTCTTGAACGCAGAAACTCCACCAAGTCCTCCTTGATGATTGCGCTGGTGTTTGCGCGCCATCCACAGTTTCAACCAGAATTCCGTGAAACTTTTTCGGGATCTCGACTTAATTATCTCGGGATCTCGACTTAATTATCTCGGGATCTCGACTTAATTATCTCGGGATCCCAACTTATTATCCCGGGATCCCGAGATAATAAGTCGGGATTTTGATATAAAAAAAATTCTCCTCCCCTTTTTTTGTTTCCTTTCATGTCCCCTGGCGGGCTCCGTACTTTTTAACTTGGCATGTTCCTTCTCATTTAAATGAGTTTCCTGTAAAAGACCAATTGAAAAATTTAACCTTTTTAGTTGGTCCAAAATCTTTTTCCTTTTTATGGCGTGATTTAAACCATTTATATTGTAACTAACTAATTTCAAGGTAGTCATGGTCAGTTGACTTAACAACAAAATTAACAACATCTCTTGTCCTTTCACCATTACAGCCAAAATTAGTATTTATAGTCATCATGCCTTAGAAAAAAGATAAACTTCCAATTACCCAGTGTGTTGCAGGCCTAACAATAACAATCAGTATATGTAGAAAACACAACACACTCCCGATGTAAAATGGGTGGGAAGCTGCGGATTCCTGGGTAAAGTGCACAAAGTGTGCGCGCAGCAGTCTATGGTCTCTGAGTCTTTGCTGCCTTAAAAGCCCGAATACAATGGATGGTCCTTCCACTCAGACCAGTGATTTTAAAATATCAAAATAAAACCTGTATATAATTACCTTTATAGCATTTGCTCCACTAATGTTGCAACTTCTTTAGTTAGTTGCAACATTAATTCCCCTGCTCGTTTAGTCCTCCTCAGGTTGATCCTCCAAGTTTATAATGGCTCTGATTTCCCTGGGGTTCAGCATCCACTCATTCCTCTTCTGTCTGCCCCGGGTATGCCATCCATCTTGTAGTAGCACCTCTCTCTCCAAAATGTCCCGCTCCTCCATCGCAACATGTATCCCCAATTCTCCCAGTGTTGACTGTGCCTCCACGAGAGAGGGGAAGAGCTTGATCCCCGTGTCTAGAAATATCTTAAGTTGGGCTGGGTATGGTGATTGGGCTTTGATATTGCGCTCCTTGAGTTTTTTAATCACCTCATGGACTTGCTTCCTTTTCCTCTGCACTTCGGGGGAGTAGTCTTGATTGAAATAAACATTCTTCCCCCGAAATTCCACGTCTCTCTGCTTCCACGGTTGCTGCAGCACCTCTTGCTTCACACTAAAGTCCAGAAAACGAACTATTATGGATCTCGGAGGCGCAGTAGGCTTCGGTTTCGGTATCGTAGCCCTGTGAGCTCTCTCAATGCGAATATCCAAGCCTTCAGGTAGTTTCAGAGACGATTCGAAAAAGTTGATGAGAAACGTCATCATGTCTTTTCCTTCCGCCTCCTCTTCTACACCATACAGTCTGATGTTCCTTCTGCGCATTCTGTTTTCCAGATCATCTTGTTTCGTAGATAGCAAGATGTCTTTTTTAGCAAATAAGCTAGGGCTCTATCCTGTCGTATCCCCCGGTCTTCAGCGTTACTCACTCTGGTCTCAGCAGTGGTCACTCTCTCCTCCAGTGTGTCGATTCTTCTCTTAATTTCTCCAATCGAAGTCTCCATGCGTGTTTGAGATTCAATCATGTCTCTTTGTGCAGTTCCCGATTCCTCTCGAAACTTGCGGAGCTCAGTTAGCATTAGCATTTCTCCCCCGGGGTCGTTCTGAGCTAAGCTAGCATCTAGCGTTAGCTGCTTTTGGGAGCACTTTGTTTCATTGCCTTTACCCGCTTTAGGGTCTTTTCTGGACGACTTTTGCATTATCTCAATGTCTTTTCGTTGAACTTTACATCTGTTAGTGGAGTTTTATCTTCTTTCCAGGTGTTTTAAGAATTGAGTTGGTCAGAGCGCTCGGGCCAGCGTCACTACACGGGCATAGCGGAAGCTGAAGTCCGGATCTTGTCTTTATAAATCCATGCGCCAGAGCAATTGCTATAACACTACATTCTATGTGAAGTATTTCATACTTCATTGTCTACTATGTCACCATTGTTAATGGCCATTTCGATGAAGAAATCAAGAGTTTTGTCTAATTTCATAAGGGGGGCTACTAACTCTGGCTTCGACTGTATGTGTATACACGCATCTCAAACCACCGATCAGATTCCAACGCGTTTTGGGAATTGTTTACATCTAGGGTATTTAGAAGGAGCCGCACATGATCAGATAGCCCAAGACACATTTTAGTGAAGTGTAGACAGGCTTTAAGTGAATGTAGCTTGATTTATAAAGCTAAAACATAAGTTGGGTTCAGTAGGGCATGGCTATGAAATGTCGAATAATGATCATGTTGCAAATTCAATATAAAAAGTTACCAACTTACATTATATTGCCCACTGCATTGATAGGAACAGGAGCAGTCACGTCATCCTCTTCCTCCTCCTTCTGGGTTTGTGGTGCATACAAACACATGTATGTGCTGTAAAGGTCACATTTTCTTCTGTTCTGTGTTTTATTTTCCTAATTGTGTCTTTTAAAACAGTATAAAAAAAATTATATTAATAAAAAGCAAGGATCTCACGTGAGGTTTAAAGATGAGGAGTGTCCCGCGAGATTGACAGGTGAGCAGTGGGTGGCGAGAGTTTGGACTCCTGGGACAGCAGCAGCGCCCAGCACAAAAGGATACAGTAAGTACATATTCTTTGCATTTTGACTTTTTCTGCTAAAATGGTGAAAGATGTAGATAACAGACCAACATTGGTTGTTAAGCATATCCTTTTTTGGAGTTTACAATGTAAAAACACAGAGGAAGCGTGCGTAATGGGGGCCACTAGGGGGAGAGAAAAAAAAGGAACGAGGGCACCGTCACCAAAATCATAGAAAAAAACATTTAAAAACGTTGTATTTCTTCTTTACAGCTCACACACAATTCTAACACAGCTATTACATATACTGTAAGCTTGGTTGTGCTCCTTAAATCTGAATCTACAACGATATGAACCTGTAGTATAATGGCAGCCGAGAGATTTAACTTTACTCACTTTCTAATCATTATATAGAGCGTATACAAGCTTTATACTGGTCTTCCCTGTTTTGTTAGCTTGATTAAGCTCATACACACTTGGTAAAGAGTGAATCTACAAAGTAAATTGCTCTTTACGCACGTGTAATGATGTCTATATGAGTGTGTTCATATTCTTTGTATTTTGCTACTTTTTCTGCTAAAACGGGGAAAGATTTAGATGACAGACCAACATGTGTTGTTAAGCATATCCTTTATGGAGTTCACAGTGTAAAAACACGGGCGTAATGGCCGCTTGGCTCGGGACCCTGGAGAGGGGAGAAAAAGAAAAAACGGCACCTGCGCGCTGACACCAAAATCACAGAAAAATACATTAGAATTTCTTCTTTACAGCTTACACACGATTATATCACAGCTACACTATGTACTGTAAGCTTGTACGCTTGTTTGCACTTGTTAAAGGGACTAGATGCAAGTTGGTCATTTTTATACTCTGTATACTACTGCCACCTCAGGTCTTACGCATAACTGCCGTCTCTATATTAAGCTCGTGCATGACGGCACTTCGGACCCGAATGAACACCTTTCTGAGTGACAGTGCAGGATTTTAGAGGCAGTTGTGGTGAACAGGTCTGGGCTCATTCTACACTTTAGGACATGACTGGAACATGTAGGGGGAGGAAAATACTTAGTTTTGACATTTTTAAACTCTGTATAGTCCCTTTAAAGAGTAAATCTAGAATGTAAATTGATCTTTACTAGGGTTGGGCGATGTCCCCTTAATTGGCAGTTGACGATGTTTACAGTGAACCATCGTGATGGACGATGATATCGTCCAACTCTCATTATAGGCATTTTTAAAGACATTTACATAGCCTATATACTGTATATAGGCTGAATTTTAGTTATGTTTGGAAAAATGTGAGGATAACTATCTAAACTAAACATGATCTGAACAGAGTCATGGAACACAAATTTTGCAATAGAAATGTGTTATGTAAAAGTCTCAGAGGAGAACGAATTCAGAGCATCATCTGCTCCTCAATAACAAGGCTCTTATCACACTAATACAAATGTAATTTGGAGCTTATTATTTGCATTTGCTCAATTTTAACGTAATGTTTAAGAAACAGTGACAATATTTAGAAGTTTGCGTCGTAGCCTACGTTATTGAAGCTGCTCCACGCGCCGCCCGGTCCATGTGCTCTGAGCTTCGTACCTCCTGCACGCGCCTCTTTCTCTCCTCTCTCTCCTCTCTCCGTCCTTCGTGAAAATATCAAACCCGTCTACGCTCTGATGTGAGATCCATTGCGGCATTATAAAACTGTTTAGTTTCCGTACGAAAAGCAAAGCGAAACCACGCGGTGTTAAACAGTAGCTGCTCTTAAGGTGCGTTCAGACCGAACGTGCGTCCACGCTCCGTCAGCCTCTAGTTGGACGCCAAACATTGCCGCTTCACACTCGCGAGAAACGCCCGTTTGCTGGAGCGTGAAGTTTTGCAAGCGTCATAATTAGGAGGCGTGTCATACAACTCAGGCCGAGCGCAAACCGCGATGATCAACTTCTCCATGCTGCAGGTCAGGGGCGCAACTACCGCAACTACCCCCCCTCCCACACACATGGCTCTTTGATGGTTGTTTCTTTTTTTTTTTTTAAGAAAATAAATACCCTCTGAATTGACTTTATTTTAACGAAAATGTCACTATTTCACACAATATAACATCGATATTTCCCTCTATGGAGTTTGTTATCACAAAAAAACAATCACACGGCCCGATTAAGCTTCTGTTGCTTCATTCACGTAACTTTTCCTCCTCTCCCTCTCTCTCCCTCGCGCAAGAGGGGAGAAAACAACGCAAGTGTCAACGCGATCTCCTCTGTAACCGTGTTTATTATTTCATTAGGACTTTTATTTCTCAAACTTGTTGCCTTATGCTCACTTTGAGCTCCTCATGGGGCTGCAGGCTGCAGCAGTAGCGGTGGAGATGACAGTCCCTCTGCACTCCTCTCTGCCCCACTCCAGCAGTGACTTTTGTTTCGCAAAATAAGCATGCACAACTAAAGTGACGCCCGTCCCCCAAAGAGGAATAAAAAAAGAAAACACTTCACCACCGCGAACCTGTTCATATCGTTCACTGTAAAGACTCGTTCAAAAGAGCCGGATCGTTCACGACCGACACACATAGACTGTTAAAAAGAACACATCACTATTGGGCGCCCCTATGAAAGGCATATATTGCGTATGCCCTTTTTGCGCCACTGCTGCAGGTAACAGGTGACGCTTGTGCTCACTATTTGAGCCCAGTCCCGGATTGGTTAACAAGGCGTAAATGAACACACGTGTAGATTGTGATTACTTGAGTGCATGAAGCAGTGGGCGGGGCATCGCTGCTCTGTACCGCGCTGTTCTCACTGGTTTTGACGCGCGTTTATCCTCATCTGCTCGCATTTGGAACGCTTCATACGCGCGGGCATCTTTGCTTACATTTCGACGCGCGTCGAAGCGTCTACATAGGGTTAACATGGACGTTGGTGGCGTGTCAGCGTTTGGTCTGTACGCACCATTAGAGAGAGAGCCCCGCGCGTCAGAAATAGAGCAGCGCTGCGTCTCTATTTTAATAATAACGGCTCACACAACATGTCTTCGGGCTTCTGGTCGGCTACTTAAACTATCGTGCATATTAGTTATATTCGAGATTTAATTTACAATGCAATCCCAGCAAAGTTTGTAGGTTTACAAGGCCCACAGAAGATCAGCGCGTGTTTCTGACAGGAGGGGGCGTGGCATCACGATGGTGGCTCTCCATCGTGATGTTGCTCATCCATCACGATGGACGATGATATCGTCCATCGTCCCAACCCTAATCTTTATGCACGCGTAACGGTGTCTAGATGAGTGTTATTACGCTCTGTTTATGGTTTGAGACTGGACAAGTCTAAGCCAGTGTTCAGCTCGTAGTCAATTTGCATGTTACTTGTTACAAAAGAAGAGATAGTCAGATAGTTAACAAGGTCTAAACCAGGTCTAAATTGTGTCTAAACCAGGACAAAACCAGCAGTAAACTCTTAGTAACAACATGCAAAATTACCAATAATGCTGGAATTAATTAACCTGAGCCTTTCATTTCTGTTCGCTCATGCAGATGACCCCAACCAGAGGAACCCACAAATGTCCCTTCTGTGGAAAACGTCTGAAAAGTGTTTCCAAACACATACGCCAGCTCCACACCGCGGCCAATAAACAGGAGCGCAAAATACGATCTGGCTATGGACACAATAAGGATTCCAAAGGGTCACTGCCCCATCAGGGGGTGCTTCCATCTACGCCAACACATTATGACCCACACAGACATCACGGAAAAATCCTGAAATATATCTTTAACTCTCCGATGGCCGGGACCATCACATAATATATAATATCAAGAGTTTGTAACCAATAAACATTTGATAATGTTTACATTGATGATCAAACCGACCTTGTTCAATGGTCTACGATCTGCTGCTGCTCTTAACAACACTGAGCGACGAGCGTCCATTTGGGGTCTACCATGTGGAATGATGCTGGAATTAGTCTCTAGTAGTGATGGCCCACATTTGGAGCAGGTTCTACCCGTCCCGCAACCTTGTTTCTATTTTTGTAACCCGCCCCGCCCTCGCAACCATTACAGATTACGCAATACAAATATGATCCATCTGAATTGACCACGGCTTTAATTACGTCTGAAAATGTGCTTGAAATAAACAGTACTGGCGTGTCATCCCCTCGCCAGAGACGTAGCCAGGAATATTTTTACAGGGGGGCCAGTTATATTACTGGGGTGGCACTTCAAAAAGACAATAAAAACCGTGCCACCCATAAAATCGATCATAAAAGATTTATGAAAATCTGCCACATATTTACGTCAAAAACCTGCTCTAAAGATGACGGAATAAGTTGTGACTGAATGCAATGAATGCGTATACGGCGGCAAAGAGTGGCTGCGACCGGCATTTTTTGACCCGCCCCAATCAAAAGAGAATTTCATGACCCGACCCGAACCATGGGCAGCCCGCGGGGACCCGCGGGAATCACTAATGTCTACCTTCCCCGTGGCCTTAGCTTGGTCCTCCCTGGCTGCCCCCCTCAGGTCACTGGCTTGTCACATATCATCGGCATTACGCTGCCGTGCGTTATGCATAAGTTAAGCTGTCATTGGGCATAAGTTGTGGACACATTATGAATACTATATGTATATATATATTTATATATGCCAGCGTTTTGGGAAGTTCTGGGACGTCGGCATACGCTACATCGTCAAAGTGTGACAAGTTCAAGGATTTGAGCAGTTTCAAGGATTTAAGCAGTTTCAAGGTTTCCATGACCCAAGAAGCAGATTCTTGAAGATATCACCAAGTTCTATTTTTTAAGGGGAGGTGAGCCGGCTCATCCAGGATTTTGCTAATTTAGCAAATTTACATAAAGTGCGCTGTCAAATAAAAATGAGACTTTGCTAGCAAGGTCGTTTTTGTTTTTTTGTTTTCAAAAAGGATGTGCTAATAGGTCAACAGAGTTCAAGAGCAGACAGACTGGTGCCACTGCATCTGCTGCTGGAGTAGACATGATAAAAAGTACTGATTACAAATTGCATTCTTATTGCAGCTATCTTTTGCTGTACACCTTTATACACAACTTTAAGTGTAATGGAAGATGTTTGGCTTATTTTCTTGGCCGTGTTAAGTAGCTAATAAGTCAGTTTTTCTGGAAAAGTATATGCTATGCTATGGGGAGCTCAAGGTGTCTCCTCAATGTTGTTGAGGATTATTGAGCCAATTTTTGGGCACGAGAAAATAGCTGAACAGCATGTGAGTGTTTTTACAATCTCGCTGCATTATACAAACCCATCCAAATTCAACCAATACATTTTGTCTCTCGCATACCATGTGACCCCCATGTTTTATTTTCTGCAGGTGAGATGAAATGCACGTGGCAGTGGGCTCCACCTCCCGCGATAGAAGGTGGAGCCCCCCATCTCCCACCCCCAGGTGACATTATAAGCCTTACAGTGCTACATTCGCTGTAAAACAAGTTTAAAATGAAAAGAAAACTCGGAAGAGCATGGCTTTTCTGAACCAGTTGAGCGTCGATGTTAAAAAGGGTCTGGCTAAAGCACTCTGTAAACTCATCACACTGACTGGTTTTTGCATAATATTATTGTACATTTGTGTTGTTTTTGGTCTTTTCTATTTGTATTATGTTTGTAAATTTCACCCGATATTTGTCATTTTATCACCCGATATTTGTCACCCGATATTTGTCATTTATCACCCGATATTTGTCATTTTTTCACATATCGGTATCGGTCTGATATGGGAAAATATCGGCCGATATTTATTTTTTTCCTTTGAATTATTTACTGCGCCGTGATGTAGTGTACTTGAATGCAGCAGCAGTGTAGACGGGCTGCAGTGACCTGACTGGGGCAACAGTTTATTCAAATGATCTGAAATAAACCGTGGCTCCTAAAAATAAAGAAACTCCAACATAAATTCATACGTCTCCAAAAGAAAGTATGTTTTTAATAAGTTTAAACAAAGTCGAACGGACACTTAGACACCACAGAGATACAGAGCCACAAGTTGCTGCTGTTACAAACTGGACAAAACTGCCTCCATGGACATTATTTTGAGTCAGGATTAACATGAATCTTTTTCTGATGGATTGTCGCTACATCTGAGTGGTGATTGTTGCAAAAGTTTCTCCATCCTGACGCCAGATTTATAACTTTCAATTTGTTAGCGTAGCATAGCTTCTAACCGGCTAACGCCTAACGGCTAACACCGCGTATGTTACGTCCACGGCCCGTTTTACGTTCGTCTGCCATAACAATAGGAATGAAATAAAATTAATCTAGTGGTTTACACCTGTCCGTCAGGTGTCCGTTACGTCTACGGCAGGAATACGCATCGATTCTATTTTTGACGGACACCGGAGTGTCATCTATAGCTTTTTTACTACAGCGCAGTAGTTTGTTTATGCTGCATAATGAGCCATGTGCTCGACAAATGGGCAAAACACTGGATAAATGCCTAGTTATAACATTAAAGTCAAGGCGGAACTGCTTCTCCGTGTTTCAGTGGGACGTAACACTAGTTCAGAACAACATAACATCTCATAGAAAACGTTTAGTCCGCGACCCGCGTCTCGTCTCTTCTGAAGATATTCAACCGAAAATAAGCTAGCTAAAGCCGGGTCTCTCCACCGTGACTGCACCGAGACCCATCGCACGGCCCGCCTTTCTATTTCTCTCACACAGACTACTATCTGAAACTCACTTCAGACGTTTGGATATGAGGATGGTGATGATCGGAAGAGTACAGGGACAAGGTGAGAGGGACAGACGACAACAAACAGGCAGACGACCGAGGGGGAAGGATGAGAACCTGAGCGGATGATGAGAGAGGAGGAGGAGAGGACACAGACAGACCAACGGCAGCTCCGTGTGATGTTTCTTATGGCGTAGGTAAACACATAAACACTGAGCACTGCCTAAAAAATTATGGTATAATCTAGATAATGTATATAAACTCCTATATTGCATTTGAACTCAGAAAATAAAGCTGGTATTACTGATTTACATGTGATGAAAAGGCTACATTATTACATGACGGATTAAAGACATACAGACACTGTGTAAACTAGAATGCGTGATTTGATGTATGTAAAAAACGGGCCGTGGACATAACGTAGTCTGTGTAAATTTGTTTATTGGGTAGTGACAGTGCAAGTTAATGAACAAGCCACACCGGATTGTAGCCTTGGGCTAATTTCCATCCGTCGTCCCCCATGTGCACTCTCAAACACACTCTCATTCATCCTGGCCTATTATACATGTTTTTAGTGGTAGGGGAAACCGGAGTACCCGGAGGAAACCTACACAGACACGGGGAGAACATGCAAACTCCACACAGAAAGGCCCCGTCCAGGTGGGAATCGAACCCGGACCTTCTAGCTGTGAAGCACAAGCGCTAACCACTGTACTACCGTGCCACCAAATGAGGCGTAAAGGCTACAACACATAAACATTACCTTTCTGTCATCATGTAGGTTTACTACAGCGATGATAATGGCTGTATTCACGTTTACTGTGCCCACTTTTGTCATGTTAATGCCTCGCTTCTGCCATATTTATTAATACAATGACATGTATCATAAATTTACAGCTTTACAACAACTGTTTCCATATGCAAAATATGCAATAAAATGTCTTTCATGGACAGTAACTTAAATGACTTTTCACAATTACTCTTTTTACATTGACAAAATTAACAAATATGTATTACCTGCTTTTAATTACCTTTTAGCTATTTATTCTATTTAACTTATCTTATTACTCATTTTAACCAATATCTTTTTAATGTTCACAGCTGGACTGCTTTTTAATATATAGTTAGTTTAGCTAGTTTTAGCTTATCTCCGTCTAGCACGGCTCATGAATTGCATGGTAGTAACACATGCATACTGGCAGGCTTAGCTTTAGCTTTTAACTTTTTCAATATGCTACAACTAGGTAACACGTTATCTCTCTGCCAACGGCATATAAACACTTACACGTGTCAGGATACCATCTGGAGCTTATATTACCCAAAAAGGAGCTTTCAATAAAATATACGAACACAAAATGGCGCACGCGGCGTCGCCTTGATGTAGCTTTTTCATGTCTTTTCACATGCTCAAAACTCAACAAAAATACAGTGTTTATTGACTGATTTATAAAGACACGTTTAGCTGTGTTTCTTATAAGTACCGACCCATTTCATGTGGTTTATACTCGTTATACTAACCTGTAAAACAGGGAAATGAATGAGACAGGCGACAGGTGAAGTTTCTCAATGCCTCGCTTCTGCCACATTGAAGAAGGAGGGCCTATGACATCACCATACCGTCTCACAGAGTAATGTGCCACCTTCTGGCGTGAGTGTGTAACTACAACTAAGACAAAGTTATTTCCCAAAATCAGTCTTTCTCTTAAAACCCAAAACAAATAATAATGTGAATACACATTAGTGTGTCACACTAATCTTGTGAATCTACTGTTTGCCTTTTGCCTGCTCTAAACCAACTCTAAATCTTCACATTCTGGCCTCATAAGTTCAGTATAAGGTGCTGTTAAAGTGACGCTATTTTTTCTAATCCACAGCTTCATACAGAGCTGTCCTCAAAGAATGGTAAATGGTCTCCAACTTATATAGCACTTTTCCACCTACGTTAGGCACTCAAAGCGCTTTACAGCAAGGATCCACTCACCCATTCACACACCAATGTACGCAGACACTAGAGGCAAGCTGGGTGAAGTGTGCACAACAACAGTGTGCACCTTCAGGAGGCGGGATTCGAACCCCCGACCTTCCGATCACGAGACAACCCGCTCTACCATCTGCACCACCATCGCCCCATCAGATTTGTTTAAAGTTAAAACATGTAACTTAAACAACATGGTAGGCTACATGTTTAAAGGAGCTGTATCATGCTATTTTAGCCATTCCAAAGTAAAGTATAGGCATTAATATGATATATTGTACCTCTATCACTATGGAGTACTCATTTTGAGAGAAATATAAGTATTTTCTGGGGGTATTTTTCCTACCCGGAAGACAAGACGCTTCGATTCAGTTAACTCCGCCCCTCTCTCCGCTCATTCCACATTTGCAGTATTATAAATATAAATATTGCTGCAAAAAGTGAAGTTACTTCACATAATGCAGTTATAAGGAGTTGACATGTGCAACACAGTTTCATAAATGGCTAACGCTAACACACATGCTAACACGCGTTTTGATTGACTCACCGCTCAGCCTGGCCTCCCCATCGGGTTATGGGATCACGTTGGTTATAAAAGTTAATCCACTTTGATTTTTTATGAAGACTGAACTGTCAGATGACACCAGCACTGGCAGCATTTCTCCACCAAGAACACGACGCAGAGGTACATAATTAACAATATTGACATTGTAATATGGGGGTGACAGTGGCGCAGATGGTAGAGCGGGTCGTCTCATGATCGGAAGGTCGTGGGTTCGAATCCCGCCTCCTGACGGTGCACATTGTCGTTGTGTCCTTGGGCAAGGCACTTCACCCACATTGCCTCCAGTGTCTGCCTACACTGGTAGCCCCCTAGGAGAGACCAACAGGCCCGGTTTGAACCGTGAGGCCGTCCTTCCGTGGACCCACCACCTGCAGAAGGAGCCATGGGGGGCTGGTGCAATGTGATTTGGGCAGCTCCGGCGGCTGCCCCCACGACCCGGCCACGGTCAAGTGGAAGAAAATGGATGGATGGATGGACATTGTAATACATAATTTGTCGTTGGCAATGAAAATTATGTGTATGTATGCAAGGCAAAATGCATTAAAGGTGCAGTCAGCGATTTCAAGGCTGTAACATTTTTTATTACATTCAGCATTCATCTCCTCACAACCGCTAGCTCTCTGGGAATACTGAAGGTAGGGGTGAGCAACCCTTCTGGCATGTTTGATTTGCTTTTTGGTTTGCACAGAATACATCTGCTAATACATTTAAATAAAAACAAACAAACGCAACTTACTGCAAAATCCCAGACTGCACCTTTCAGGCTAAATGTATTTTGAGATTGATGGGCCAAACTCTCATCATGATATTGGTGTAAGCTGAATTCTGACTATGGTTTCATCAAAGGTTGTATCATTGATTTCAGGCCCAAAAAAGGCCCAAAACATAAATTGTCACATTCATCTAATCTTTCCTAACGATTCGCTACCTGTCTGCTCCTATAAGCAGGCCGTCAAAAAAACGTGTCTCTGTAGGCAGCCTAGGCTCCAAGATCTGTACACTAGTGATGGTAAACCCAGATCTTTTTAAGGATTCGGGTTATTCTGGGTTACTCACTAGCAGTGTTGGGGAGTAACGGAATACATGTACCGCCGTTACGTATTTAGAATAATAATTACGAGTAACTGTATTCTGTTACAGTTACTATTTTTAAACATGGTACAGGGTTTCCGCAGGGTCTTAAAAAGTATTAAAAGTTGATAAATAAGTTGTGAAACTGCAATGCTACAACTAACGAAAGAAGCCAGCACCATGCACAGGGAGACCGGGGCTCACCTCCTTTTAATGTAGGTAAAACATGGCAGAGAGGGGAGAGGAGGGAGAGGAGAGTTACCTGACCGCTGTTCCCGCAGTTCATTTCTTTCTCCTTTTCACATTCCCGATGGATAACTCCGCTTCATCTTCCACTTCTCCTCTCTAACCTGATGTGCTCGAAATGCGGCACACATGCGCGACGGACATTAACGTCGTCGCAGCTTTTTTTCCGTTTTTTTTTTTTAATCCCTTCATGCAGCCTCTATTCTGGCCTGTCTGTGGGACATGCCGTGATAGCGTGCGTATTGGGTGAAAGGGTACTGTTCATTTTGCAGTCGGCTGCAAAACTCAATTGAATCCCGCACAATGAAAAAAAATACCCGCATTTGGCTGGTGGGGTGCTAATTTCCTGCCCTGCACTTGCTGCTAACGAATGACGTAGGATCTGCTGCGACGGAGGATGGGGGAATAAAAAAATAAATTTAAAAAACTGGATCGGCTCGTAGATCTGTTAAATTTTCCAGAAACTGAAGAGTGAAAAACAACTGAAAGAAATGGGCAGAGGAGCTTGCTCTTTTGTCAGCAATAATGCAAACATCACTGTCACACGTTGGCTCGACAGTTCAGTCGTCCACATGGTCTCGTCCTGTGCACAGGACAGTCGGGCTGCTCTGCATTTTGGGTCTCTTTCTTCACTCCATCACCTGCATACAACAGAATGAACCGACCAAGGCCTGACCCAGCGGACAGCCCGCAGTATTATTTTGTGGATTATTGGCTAGATGATCCAGCCTTCGTAGCGGCATTAGAGGGGGCGCAGGCCTACGCCCGCAAATTATTCGCTGCAGAGGGTGGGGGCAAGGAAGGAGACCTGTCTCCGCCGCCAGGGCCCTCAGCGGAGTGCGTGGATCCGTTTCTACTCCTGCCTCCGCCAGCGTGCGTGGACCCGCCTCTGCTCCTGCCTCCGCCGGAGTGTGCGGACCCGCCTCTGCTCCTGACACCGCCGGACATCGCGGACCCACCTCTGCTCCTGCCTCCGCCGGAGTGCGCGGACCCACCTCTGCTCCTGCCTCCGCCGGAGATCGCGGACCCACCTCTGCTCCTGCCTCCGCCGGAGTGCGCGGACCCGCCTCTGCTCCTGCCTCCGCCGGAGTGCGCGGACCCACCTCTGCTCCTGACACCGCCGGAGATCGCGGACCCACCTCTGCTCCTGCCTTCGCCAGAATCCATGCGTCTGCTCCTGCCTCCGTCGGAGTCCCCGCATCTGCCCCTGCCTCTGCGGGAGACTCCGCCGGGAACTTTGCATCTGCTCCTGCCTCCGCAGGAGACTCCGTATCTGCTCCTGACTCCGCATATGATCCTGCCTCCACCGGAGACTTCGCCTCTGACACTGGACACTGGATTATTTTAACAGCATTCACCATTTGAAGAGGTATATTCTGAGTTCCATGTACAAGGCGAAGCAAGTGACCGTTTTTGTCCTCAAAGTGAAAGCAAGAGTGAGTCCACAAAGGACCAAGATTTCTCACGCTGTCAGCTAAATGAACATGCATGTGCATATTGGCGGTCATATAACGCTCTCCATAAAGGCTACTGATTTGGCTACAACAATTCAACAGAAGCTTTTCAGCATGATCCATTTGGGCAGGCATTACTGACTCCATTAGAAGAATGAATACTGCCTCACTAAGCAGTAAAAAATGGTGGTAGTACAAATCATCAAGAAGACCCCAAAACACAACAGGCCCAAAAAATAACAGTAAGGACCGATACTCTGATGCTTTGAAAAACATTCTATGAGAAGACACACATCGTGGAACTCTTATGGAAAATGGTGGCTGGATTTCTCTTAGTCTTTTGTCCACTTCTTCAATTGATCTGACCATACTAAATGGTAGTACAGTGGTTAGCGCTCGTGCTTCACAGCTAGAAGGTCTGGGTTCGATTCCCACCAAGGCCGGAGCCTTTCTGTGTGGAGTTTGCATGTTCTCCCCGTGTCTGCGTAGGTTTCCTCCGGGTACTCCGGTTTCCCCTACCACTAAAAACCATGTACAATAGGCCAGGATGAATGAGAGTGTGTTTGAGAGTGCGCATGGGGGACGACGGATGGAAATTAGCCCAAGGCTACAATCCGGTGTGGCTTGTTCATTAACTTGCACTGTCCCTACCAAATAAACCAATAAATGCCAGTACTCCGGACTAAATCATAACTTTTTAGTCTGCTGAGATATGTAGGGCCTTTCACTCCCTGTACAATGCTATCAGAGTCACAAGCCCTCCGGGCTTCATCAATGAAGACTCTATGGGTACGAGCTGGACCTTTTGGGTCTACAGTCTGGAATGTAAATGCATGAACGTGTCCTTTTTCTCCTGTTTTCACAGTTTGTCCCGGCTGTTCACATTTTAAACATCCAAATTTACCATTGTATTGAACAGTGTTGAGAACTAATGCTTTTGCTGGAAGATCGCATGTTCCAGCGATAGTGAAAACTTTGCATGTAAACGGTGCTGAGGCCCCTGCAAATGTGACAGTAGCACCCTCTTCTTCCATTTTGTTCAGTGTCTCAATCAGTGGTTTAAGAAAGGTTAACATAGATGGTTTTGAATCCCCAAACCAAAGACCAGCAAATATCATGTTTTCACATTTTGTGCGTTGAACAAAGCTTAACTCATTTATAATACAATAAAAAGGCCACACTGAAAACTTTGAAGACTTAAAAATAGGTACTCCATCTGTGTTCCAAGTCAATGAGATATTTTTGGGGTTGTTGAGGGGACCGTTGTCTTGTAGTAATGTTTTATAGACGTCTCCATCATACATTTCTTCAACACTGTTATTGGCCCTTTTTTGTCTCTTGAATCTGAACAGTAGTTGCTCCTCAAATCCTTGTTTAGCAAACAGGGATTTCAATTGTGCTTCAAATGATACTTCAATGAAATAAGAAGAACCTTCCACCAATAAATCAGCAGCACATGATTTGCATTTTTCCTCTGTGCTTTCAACTGATAAGAAGCACCCACTGCAATATTTGTGCAAATGTACAGTTGTAGCAGATGACTGATCAAAGAATTGTTTGAATTTTGTAAACTATGAAGACATTCGGTCTGGATCTCAGATGGACAATGCAAACTAATCAGAGTAATTAAGTCATTAAGTGCTTTACCTGTTAGTTTGTGTCTTTTTGCAAAGGTCATAATAAGAATCAGGCTTTCTGCTACAGAAAGAGGTGCATTAGCGTAAAGAGGCCTGTCTTTCGCATCTGTGTCAGTGTTAAAATCAACATTCTCATCGGCACTCTCTTCATTGCATGTGTTGAAATTCTCATCCAAAAGTTCATCATAGTCCGAGAGGTGATCTGGTGTGTCAATTGATAAGATGCTGAGTCCGTCTCATCAGTCGCCGTAGTCACTGCAGTCGCAGCAGTCACAGCAGGTGCAGCAGCATTATCTGACGATGAAGGGAGCACAGGTGTTGGGAGACAAGGAGCCAACTCAAAAACTGGGTTCTCTTCATTGGCATAAGGTCCATGATTTGCGGATTCTATAAAACAAAAATAATATACATGAAAAAATTAAATAAAAACAATGGTCCATTATTGATTCACTCCAATGACTGCTCTGATAGGCCCCTTAAACGTCTTTGTTCAGTTCTCCCCATAAAAACTACATAAAGGCCTGTTCTCCAGCTGGACAGTCCAGACAAAAACCTAGATGAACACTAATTTGTGCTCCAACTTCACTAACATTATAATAAGAGTCTTACTTTAAAATGAGAAACTCATCATGTGCAAGTCTATACGTGACCTAAAAAAACATTTCCTGTGACTTATCTTAAAACAAATATTTGCACTGTACATTTACTTAGGGTGTTTTCACACAGGCTCTAGTTAGGTCGACTTAAAGGGACTTTCGGGCCGAGAGCGCCACTTTTAAGGCGGCCGACCTCTGCTGAACTATTCTCGCTTTGATGCCTCTTTTTTGCACGAAGAAAGAATGACTAAGCGTTGCATGAGGACGTTTGGATTACTCTGACGAGGCAAAATGGATTAACTTTAAATCATCAAGGTACGCCTCTCTTTCCTGTCTGTCCCTCCCTGCTGCAGTGAAACTTTCCTCTTTATGTGCTGATTGAGTACATTTGTCCGCGCTTCGCGTCTATAAGCCTCAGTCAGTGTATTTAACCACGAGGGAGAGGAGTGACCACAGTAACATGGGGGAAGTGTGCACGTACGTGCGCGCGTGTCAGTGTCGGCACATTGACAGGTCGATGCCCGTTGTCATGGTAATAAGTTTGTTGAACAGCTGATCGTTGTTACGTGGCTGATGTTGCGATGTTTTGTGCTAGTGCGTGTGAACACGGACTTAACTAACTTTGGAGTAAATACAGTTGGAGCTAAGGCGGTCTCGAGGCGACCTACAAAGCTCCAACATGTGTGAAAACGGCCTTAGTTTGTTGTTGTTTTTTCTGTTACCTTTTGTAAATAAGATTGCGTCATTACTAAAACAAAAACATGGCTTTCAGTACTGAAGTACAATTCTGCTGACCTTTACTTCAGTAAAATCCTATTCAAATTACTGTTATACTTACTTGAATAAACATTTTCACTACTCTCTCCAACTCTGTCATCATAGACATATTATTAATAGACCGTCATTCCTCACTCCTCCCCGTTTACCATAATGACCACGTTCGAGGGGGAAATCATGGCAGATTTACAGGCTCCTCCTCCCCAGCTCTGACGAAGCATGTTCCTAATAAGGGCATAAGGGCGGGATCTTCACTGTAGACTCGGCCCTTGTTTGGCTTCTATTTGAGTGTTTTTAGTCAAGTTTCTCTGCGTCAGTCATTCCAATTATTACCAACAAAAAGCATGAGCTTTAGAAAATCTGAAAATGTGATTCCCTGTCTTCTGCAGTATATTAGAGCATGTTTGATGATTAAACTTTGAATATGATTATTCAATGTAATAACTGTCAGAGGCACATAGCGTAGCCTGCTCAGCACTACTTACATCGACCTGCAGTAAAAATGTCCCCATCCATGTTTGCATGTTTGAAGCTTCTGCAGTCCGCTCCACACGCACAGCTCACAGTATGTTTATCCAACAGCTGTTTTATCATATTTTAGTTTGGTAATACGGAGAAAAACGTGTCTCGTGTTGTTTGTTGTTCCGTAGCATGTGTATTACACCGCTACCGATCACACAGCCAATCACACGCGAGCTGAACACACCAGGGCGGGGCTCAGTGGTACAATATCCAATCAGAGGCGAGAGATCGCTAGACAGACAGACAGACCAGCCAATAGTGCAAGAGGAGCTCTCTCACATACACACACGCGCGCCAGAGGATCCGCGGACAAGCACACTAGAGCCCTGCATTTGAGCCCGAGGCCCGGGCTTGGTTTTCCCCTGCCAATGCGTTGTGCTGCTATTTTTTAACCAACTTAAATGGCGACATTAAATGCAGCACCCGCTCTCCTCTCTCCCTGCCCACTGCTCTCTCACACCCCGTCTTGTCTTGACCCGCCAACTCAACACAAACATGTATCTGCCGTCCCCGTGGGCCGTGGCGTGGGAGTTTTCCTCGGCGTGCGTACAGGTCTGCAAAACGGTCGTATTGAGAGAGAGGACCGGGCGGTTCGCGTGCGGATGTGCTTCTATCGACGCTATGTCCTCTCGCCCCGTCTTGTCCCGCCACCTCTTGCCACAAACATGTACCTGCCGTCCCTGTGGGCTGTGGCGTGGGGGATTTCGTTTCCCCGCCGTGGGTAAACCTCTGCAAAACGGTATGGAGAGAGAGGACGGAGCGGTTCGCGTGCAGAGTGCTTCTATCGACGGTATGTTTTCGCAGTGTTTCCAGGAAACAAATGCATGCGTAAAAAATAAACACTGTGCTTTATGTTACGTTTAGATAGAAGTGTTTATTTATTCATACAATGCAGGTCAACTGTTGCAGCGCTGTTTAATCACACATTTGGAAAATATTGGAAAGAGAGAGAGAGGGAAGAGCCGGGCCTGATAATTCTGAAAGTCTGTCGGGCCGGGCCGGGCTCGTGCCCGAACCTCACGGGCCCGGGCCGGGCTCGGGCCCAGAAATCAGGCCCGTGCAGGGCTCTAAAGCACACAGACAAAATGAAGCGTCTGCAGCCGCTCGCTGCAAAAAGTCAGGGATATTTTTTGGTTGAGCGTGTGATATGGGGAGTTTGGCGTGAGAGCGTGTGAAGCCACCCAAATGCCTGTGTCTCACGGTGAAAGCGTGAGAGTTGGCAGCCCTGTCACTAGTTCCCAGTTCTGACTTCCGATAACAAATGGAACGCCACGGTCATATATAATGATAAAAAATTTATACACTCACCAAATTACAGTAACTTACCAAAATCCAAGAAAAAATGAGCAGACAGCCTGTGATAGCGTGCAGTGTATATTAGATCCACGGTGCAGTGCAGTGGAGAAGTGAATGTAACCGGGGTTAAAATACTCTAATTTTGTCCAATATCGGTTTTCCCCACGTTCTCTCCAGTCCCTGAATGCACCAGGTCACGTGGTTCCAATTAGCCAATCGTATGGGCCCAAGCACTATATAAGCTGCCTTGACTCCACTCTCCTGAGTTGTGTGGGAGAGGAGCCAAGGGACAGCAGCTGCAGAACCAGATCATTGTGCTTTGTGATTCTCGTGAACTGGCCAGGTGTCCTGTCTTGGGTCCGACTTTGTGGATGGCGAGCTACGAAATGATGCCAGGAGCCTAAGGACGTCCCTTTGACGTTGACAAAGGGACGTCCTTAGGCTCCTGGCCTCATTTCCCCGCTTACATGAACAAGAACGCAACGTCATTACTTACGTAGCTAACTGTTTCAGATTCTGAAATATGATTGGTTGTTTTTAAAGCGGGCGCGCAATAATCAAGGTTGCTATCAGACCTGTCATTGGCTAAGAGTGTTTTCTGCTTCAAATGATTGGCTGTTTGTGATGTCTCTCCAACGTAACGTACATCAGATGGGAATGGCGGCGGTCCCGAGCAAGCAGCAGAAAACAGCAGCAGTACTCCGAATGAAAAGCAGGTCTCAAAAACGGTAGGTGCTTCTTCGTTAGTGCGTGGTATGAGTTAAGTTGCTCTAATTTTAATTCTTCTGTAATTCAGGTTCGTACGACTACAAGGAAAACGTTAGCATGCTAGCGCTAGCTAACCCAAACCACGCTTTCCAACCAGCCATGATTAGAGTTAAAAAAAAATATGTCAGTGGGGAAAATGATATGTCGTGTACATATGAAGCCCATTTTATTGAGGAAATAAGAATCACTTAAATTACTATTAATTTGCAGTGCAGAGGTGGGTAGTACAAAGTTACATTTGCTCAAGTACAGTTACTTTTTGAAGAAATTGTACGTAAATTGTAAAGCAGTTTTATCAGTTACTTTGTTGTAATTTTACTCAGAGAAGTATTTGTTCTCTTGATTAAAAAAACATTTCACTGTAATTTATGATTAAGTCTTTAAGTGACTAAACTGCATTTTCACATTAAAAAAAGTTTTTGTTTTTATATACAGTTTTCTTCTAAACCTTTTTTTGTTTTGTTTTACAATGTTTCATGTTCACATAACTTGTCACAACTCAAACTTGAATCACATTTTTTAGTTTTTACTCACAGTACTAAAGTAACATTTTCCCGATGTACTCAATCTACTGTACACATGTAAATGAAAATTATGCATATTAATACCATATTAATTTAATCTTAATTCAAAATCTATTTTCCCAAACTAGAAGATATAAAAACAATTTGCTTATACTACAAGATGGCCACACTGAGCAGCGTGAGCTGAGCTTGTGCACCAATCCATCCCATTTAAAGTGTATATATTACGCTCCACTTCTAAATGTGGGCTTGGATTAAAACCATAAACCTTTGGTTAACTCTGTGGCGTAAAAAAAAGGAAGATAAAGGCACCTCTGAGTGAACTTAATGGCGAGACGAGACGAGGACCCACGTGTGTGCCAATTACGCCGTGCAATTTTTCCTTTTTCTTTTTTGGAACAATGCCAAACAAACCGGACTCGAAGCGGAGTAGGGATTTACTCTCATCGAGTGATCCCGAAGAAAGCATTGCTTACACAAGCGAGGATCGTGAAATGTTGCGTAACAACTCGATGTGCTGGACGAATTGAAGACAGAGGTCGGGGGAACTAAGAAGGTCAGTGGTCTCAGTCACGTGATATAAAGTTTCCGGTTTTAGATGGAAGAGGCATACATGATAGAGAGAAAAACAAAAACAAACGAACAATTAAAAATAGATGCGTATGGTAAAATGGATAGTAATCATGCAGTACACAACAAGCGATATAACATTGAATACCACATAATTAAAAATCTACAGCACCCTGGAATGTACTAAGTGGTCGAGCACACTAAGCTGTCAAATAAGGTACTCACACCTTGCCAACATAACATGTATGCCTCTTCCATCTAAAACCGGAAGCTTAATATCACGTGACTGAGACGGGGCTTAAAAAGCACACCTGAGCCACTATTTTAATTGTATGCCCTGAAGAAGGTCGAATGCGACCAAAACGCATCGGCATATCCATCCAATAAAGGACTTTTACTAAGAATAGGAGTGCCTCGGATTTTTTACTTTTTTGTTTCTCTTTTTGCCTATACTTACGTTTTGGATCCTGAAGAGCACCTGATCTCCTTCACTGACAATTCTACCCACTGAAGCGATCACTTTGTTCCCCTCAAAAATAAAATAAACGTTGTCTTGGGTTGTTTTGTCCTTCAAGATATTTCACTTGTTTCTTGGTGATGAAGCCCTCATTGTGCATCGATTGCAGGATTTCGCCAATCTTTTCCGTAGTTTCCTCATATATTGGTTCAGACAGAGGCTTATAATAGGTTGTATCGCTAAGTTGTCTTTTGGCCCCCTTTGTATAATCGATTCTATCCATATTGACTATAGAGTTGCCCTTATCCGCCTTTTTAATCACCAGCGAGTGGTCCTCTTTTAGGGTTTTAAGCTCCATTGCTTCCTGGCTCGTAATGTTTGGAGGGTCTTTGGGTGTCCTGATTTTCTTGAGGACAGATTTATCTCTTTCTATGAGGTCATGTATTACTCTTGGTATTTTGGATGGTGGGGGTTCCCAGGTTGAAGGGGGTACAAAGCGTTTTTTGATGGGGTTTATTGTAGGGCCGAAATATTGGGCTAATTTCATTTGTCTATGGTAATTTTGTATATCCAATTCAAGGCATTGTCTTTTAGGGGCCGAATCGTGGTTTGGAATAAAAGAAAGACCTTTGCTTAAGAGTTTAGTTTGAGTTAGGGATGGCTTGAATAGTTTTGATAGGTTTAATATATCTCCTGTTTTGGGTGTATTTGGTTCTAGATTTAATCTAAAAAAAAGTCAACCAATGTTCTGCCATTTTCATTCCGGTTTCACTCTTCCAATGAATCCTATCTTGGCCCACCCTGCAATCATTCTTGTCCAATTTCGGGATATACTGTTCTTTTGCCCATATGATTTTGTTTAGTTCAACTATATTGGACTTGACATTTGGGGGAGGAACCTGTCATAATTTATAAGCGGAATCAAAACCGTTGCTTCCGGGAATGCTGTGTCGGCTGCTTGGAGGAGTTCCCTCCCGTCTCGTTTTAAGTATTGGGAGTTTTCTGTCTCCTTGTCATTCAGGCCAAAGCAAAGGATGATCTTAGCAACTGTGGTGTCAGGTTCAACCAGTTTTTTAAGAATGTTAATAGCATGTCTTATCTGGGCCCGCAGATAGGCATCAACTTGGATTCTCCCATCCCTAATTTGTGGGAGCCTATCAATGTTGGAATCCCCCATAATGATAATGGGTCTTGAAGGAATAAGGGACCAGAGATTTTTGCAGACCGATGGGATATAAACTGGGGAGTATCAGGGGCAGTATATCCTTCTAGTTCGCGATCTAATTCTTCCTTCAGAGAAGAGGGAGGCCGTTCCTTTGACGGGGGAAAAGTCAGGTGAGAAAAGTGTTGATTCTTGAGTAAACAGTAGGGTCTGTCCCATATCAGGGGGTGGTAAAACGTCCATCCGTTCCTCATGGGGAAAGAGGCTGGTTAGTGAGGGCGATGGTTGATCCCGTATTAAAGTGCTGGGGGGCAACACCTTTGCTTGATCCATTTTTTTCTTTTTTGGAGACGGTTGCGGGGATGTCATCTCTGCTATGTTGTCCTGGATAGTGGGAATATCCCTTGGAGGAGACAGTTGTAGTGGGGGTGGGGGTGGGAGTACCCCAATTGCCGTCCGTATCTCCCCTTGAACAACGATTGCAGTGTGGTAAGAAAAGCGGGGACTGTCTCTTGCTCACCACTTGCCCACAATGATCATTGCACGGTCTAAACCCTTCAGGTTAGGCATGGTCTTAATTTGGTTAAGTAGTTCCGGCTTCAGTGCGAGGAAGTGGGAACGGAGGTCTTCCACCGTATTCCATTTCCACGTCTTTGCGTTGTTTTCCTTACACAGTGTTGTTTCCTTGGTTGGGTTGTAGGGTAGCACCCCTCCAAAAAGGGTTAGGGTTAGGTTTAGGGTTGGCTTTGAATAAGCGTATTATTAATGGCCTATGTTAACAGATTAAAGTATAAACATTGGATTAATACTTTACAAGCATATGAATGCATATTAGTAACTTATTAATACTTAACTTGCACACCTTAATATTAAGTGTTACCAAATATTATAGTTTAATACAGTTAATTATAGTTATAGTTAATTATTATAGTTTATTACTTTGATAAAGTTATGTGTGATTTGCTCTGTGTAATGATTGATGTTGCCTGATATAACCGAGTTTGTAAACCTTTTCACAATAAAAATGGCAATATAAAACAATTCTTATTTTGTCTTCAATAGTCAAGAGTGTCAGAAAAATGAGCAAGGGAATATCCCTAATTCAGGAAATTGACAACTCGCAATGGACAGATTACTATGACTATTTGTCAAAGCTAGTTATGATATTATTCTTACATACAGAACGTTGGAAATGACCACACATACATATGTTTCCTGGATCCCATGTTCCCCGAGTGTGATTTTTTTTTCCCGTAGCTGAGTTCGTACATCAACCAAATTTTTTTTGGAGGTGAGTTTACAAGTCATGAGAGTGAAATATTATACAGGTGCTCGTCATATAATTAGAATATCATGAAATTATAGTAATTCCATTTAAAAAGTGAAACTTTTATAATGTATACATTCATTCCACACAGACCGATATACAGTATTTCAAGTGTTTAAAGGTCCTATATCATGCAAAATCGACTTTTTGGAGCTTTTAGCCATGTTGTTATGCTATTTCCTTATCAAAAACACCCCCAGAGCGGTTTTTGGCTTCATTCACGCAGTTCTAAGTAATCCTCCTGAATCCTGCTCTCTGAGCAGCTGCTCCACCCTCTCCTGGTAAACGACTGAGCTGTTCAGTTGTGTCGTCACAGCGGAACGGAAGTGCTCTACGTCTGTAATGTAATGCCTTGCGGCCTGATTTTTATTTATAAAACGGCTTTAAAAAAAAAAAAAAAAAAAAAAAAAACAGCAACCCTCCGAAGCGTCTGTGCTGTCCCACGAGGCTAATCAAGCGCACCCACGGCTGGAGGAGCCATGGATCCGAGCATAAGTGTTGTTTTTGAAGACTGAGCTCTTTCTAACCTACTCTGGACACCGCCTGCTCTTTTTTCTTACCGATAATGCCACGGATGCGCGTTTGGCTACGAGAGGAACAGGGCTATTCAACCTTCCTAAAGAAGAGTGCACTCGCCAGAAGTTGGAATTTCTTTCCGGGATTAAGCTAGCTACTATATCAACCAACCTGATGGATGCTTGGTGAACCTTGGCCAGAATCAAAGTGGATTAACTTTTATAACCAACGCGATCTCATGGGAGTCCAAACTGAGCGGTGAGTCAATCAAAACGCATGTTAGCGTGTGTGTTAGCATGTGTGTTAGCCATTTATGAAACTGCTTTGCACATGTCAACTCCTTATAACTGCATTATGTGAAGTAACTTCACTTTTTGCAGCGATATTTATATTTATAATACTGCAAATGTGGAATGAGCAGAGAGAGGGGCGGAGTTAACTGAATCGAAGCGTCTTATCTTCCGGGTAGGGAAAATACCCCCCAAAAATACTTATATTTCTCTCAAAAATGAGTACTCCATAGTGATAGAGGTACAATATATCATATATATGCCTATACTTTACTTTGGAATGGCTAAAATAGCATGATACAGATCCTTTAATGTTTTTAATTTGGATGTTTATAACTGGAAACTAATGAAAGCCTAAATCAGTATCTCAGAAAATCAGAAATTGTGAAAAGGTTGAATATTGAAGACACCTGGTGCCACACTCTGATCAGATAATTGACTCAAAAGGCCTTTAAATGGCCTCTCAGTAGGTCTGTAGGCTACACAATCATGGGGAAGACTGCTGACTTGACAGTTGTCCAAAAGACGACCACTGACATCTTGCACAAGGAGGGCATGACACAAAAGTCCAAGCACATTAATAGAGAGGCCAAGGGAAGGAAAAGATGTGGTAGAAAAAAGTGTAACCGCGCCCTGGAGAGGATTGTGAAACAAAACCCATTCAAAAATGTGGCGGAGATTCACAAAGAGTGGACTGCAGCTGGAGTCAGTGCTTCAATAACCCCCACGCACATACGCATGCAAGACATGGGTTTCAGCTGTCACATTCCTTGTTTCAAGCCACTCTTGAACAAGAGACAGCGTCAGAAGTGTCTTGCCTGGGCTAAAGACAAAAAGGATTGGATTGCTGCTGAGTAGTCCACAGTTATGTTCTCTGATGAAAGTCAATTTTGCATTTCCTTGGAAATCAAGGTCCCAGAGTCTGGAGGAAGAGAGGAGCGGCACAGTAATCCTGTTGCTTGAAGTTCAGTGTAAAGTTTCCACAGTCAGTGATGGTTTGGGGTGCCATGTCATCTACTGGTGTTCCTCCACTGTGTTTTCTGAGGTCCAGGGTAACGCAGCTGTCTACCAGGAAGTTTTAGAGCGCCTCATGCTTCCTGCTGCTGACCAACTTTATGGAGATGCAGGATTTCATTTTTCCTGATTCAATAAACATTCCTTCCCTTGGTTACATTGAGTTTGATATTACTGTGCTGGGGTCTCGCTCCCTCAGTTGGGAGCACTGATAGTTGAAGATCCAGCCGATAGCCATATGAAGCAGATAGAATAATCCCTGGATTGGACCTGGCAGCGCAGCCTTTGGTAGGACATGTCCTCACATACTTCCGCACCAGTCAGGAGAAAGACCTCTTTGGTAGAAGTAGGTCCATGCTCTTTTGGTATTTTCGGATCTTCTTTAACAGACCGCTGACCGCAATCGCCGCCCCCTCCTCCGCTGGTGCCCAGCAGGGGGCGCGTCCGAGGGCCCGCTGTGTCGTTGTGGTGACATGGAGTGGGCGCTGTTTGCCGGTGGAGCGGGCAGTGGCGCAGTGCCTTTTGGGTGTCTCACTGTAGCTTTTGGTTTCACCTGTCTCTCTTGCCCGTCAGTCCGTCATCCTCTGGTGTCGCGGCCAAAATCCAGTTGTAGTGTTTCTCTGCCATTAAATTGGAAAACTGCCCGCCCCCAATCAGCACACCCCAAAATCCATAAAAGTAGACCTAAAGCAGCTGGATAATAAACTGAAATTGTTCATTTGGTATTCCTCAGAATAAACATACTTTTAAAAAAAAGGTGATGTAATGTGGTTTGTGGAGATATGTTTATATAATGTGGAAGTATTTCTCCTGACTGCAGGAGGTAATGCATGGGCTATGCAGTTCGTAGCCGCTATGCGTGGCAGAGAAGTAGCTATAGGTGATTTTAGAACTGTCTTAAATCATTGCTCATCATCTTATACTGCCGCCAAAGTTGAAAAAGTAGCCGGACTTAAGAACCAACCAGATCAACTTCCATTTGGGCCTGTGGCAAGCGGGACATTTAGGGCCCTAAGAGAGATGTTTCCAGAAACTAGGACCTCTCTTCCAACCGTGGTGCCGTGGGATGAAAGTGAAGCAGGGGAGACTTGGTATCACAAGAGTGTGGACACATGGACTGAGAGAACAGGTCGTCATCCATTTAGAACTCATGAAGGTCAGTTGATTTTTATGCACACCATTTTGGACGCAATACCAAAACCCCTGAAAGAGCAATTATGCCAAAATCCTGAATTATTATTATTAGGAGACGAGAATAAATTCAGGGTGCACGTGGTACATGCCATTAACCAGAAGCGAGACCAAGTAAAAACCAGTGCTGCTGAATTAAAAGGAATGGAGGTGGAACTTTTAAAGATGCAGCTTCAAGATATACGTGAAAAAAACAATAAAAAAAAAGAACAAAAAAGAAAAATAAGGAGGCTACTCAAATGTGGATCAGTGGAGCGCCTTGCGGGCGTGGTGGTTTTGGTAATCGTGGTCGAGGCCGAGGTGGTTTCAAAAATCCAAATATTGGATCCTGTTTCAACTGTGAGCAATTTGGACACTGGGCTAAACATTGTCCATTTTTACTAGAACAACAGAACATTCAAGGCGATTACAACAGCGCTCAAGGTGCCCCATACGCTGGTGGCCAGTACTTCTCTGATTACGGGGAGGATACTGGCTACTATGAAGCATAGGAATCCCTGGAAGTCCAGAGATATGGCCCTGCAGAACCCATGTTGCCTGTGAAATCATCATGAATTGCTCTCTTCAGACGGGGGTCTTCCCTGCTGCCTTTAAAGGGGCGGTGGTGAAGCCCCTGTTGAAGAAGAGCAATTTGGACTGTAATGATTTTAACAATTTTAGACCGGTATCCAAATTTTTAAGCAAAATTTTAGAAAAACTTGTTTTTTATTTTATTTATTGGTTTATTTGGTAGGGACAGTGCAAGTTAATGAACAAGCCACACCGGATTGTAGCCTTGGGCTAATTTCCATCCGTCGTCCCCCATGCGCACTCTCAAACACACTCTCATACATCCTGACCTATTGTACATGTTTTTAGTGGTAGGGGAAACCGGAGTACCCAGAGGAAACCTACGCAGACACGGGGAGAACATGCAAACTCCACACAGAAAGGCCTGGTCCCTGGTGGGAATCGAACCCTGGACCTTCTAGCTGTGAAGCATGAGCGCTAACCGCTGTACTACCGTGCCGCCCTAACTAAGTTTACCCAACTTAGTGATTTTATAAATGCACATAATGTCCTTGAGAAATTCCAGTCTGGCTTTAGGGTAAACCACAGCACCGAGACGGCCCTTTTAAAGATTTTAAACGATTTTAGATTAAATTATGACTCTAAAGTGTTGGTTCTACTGGATCTGAGCGCCGCCTTTGATACAGTCGACCACACTATTCTTTTAACTCGTTTAAAACACATCGGCCTCTCTGGTGCTGTCCACAAATGGTTTACATCCTACCTCACAGACAGGACATTCATGGTGAGTGTGGATACCTGCTCCTCTAAGGTCCATACAATTACATGTGGTGTGCCCCAGGGTTCGATTTTAGGGCCAGTGCTTTTTAACCTGTATATGCTCCCTCTTGGTGATGTCATCAGGAGACATGGAGTTAACTTTCATAGTTACGCTGATGATACACAGTTGTACATCTCCATGTCTCCTGATGACACCAGGCCAATGGATGCACTTTTTAACTGCATTTTAGATATCAAATCCTGGATGGCAGAAAACTTTCTCCAGCTTAACCAGGACAAAACTGAAGTTTTAGTCATCGGTCCTGAGGCCCAGAGAGAGAAACTTTTACCCAAACTACAGTCATTGTCTTTTAATCCTTCTTCACAGGTGAAGAACCTGGGCGTGATTTTTGACTCTGAGCTGACTTTTATTCCACACATTAAGAATATCACAAAGATAGGTTTTTACCATCTAAAGAACATAGCCAGAGTCCGCCCCATTCTCTCTCGGGCCAACACGGAGACGCTGATGCATGCTTTTATCATCAGTCGTATCGACTACTGTAATGCTCTGCTTTCTGGTCTTCCCAAAAAGAGTATCTCAGGTTTACAACTTTTACAAAATTCAGCAGCTCGTGTCCTGACGAAGACCAGGAGGCGGGACCACATTACACCGGTTTTAGAGTCGCTGCATTGGCTCCCCGTGTGTTTCAGGATCGATTTTAAAGTTCTCTTAATGGTTTTTAAATGTCTTAATGGTCTTGGTCCTTCTTATCTTTCAGAACTGCTTTTACCTTATGAGCCTTCGCGGTCCCTGCGCTCCTCCGGCAGGCGTCTCCTAGTTATCCCTAAAGTCAGCAGAAAGACTCACGGCGAGGCGTCTTTCCAGTATTACGGCCCTCGCCTCTGGAACGACCTGCCGGAGGGGCTCAGGACCGCAGAGAACGTTCATGTATTTAAGAGCAGGCTCAAGACCCACCTTTTTAGTTTAGCTTTTAACTAATATTTATTTATATTAACTTTATTTATCTGTTTTAGTTCTATACAATTATTTCTTTAGTTCCACTCTTTTTTATTTATTTATTTTATTTTATTTATTTATTTTTATCTTGTGCTATTCCACACTTTTAGCCGAGTTTTAGCTGTTTTAATTTATCTTTTATTTTTATGTTCTCCCAGTGTTTCCTCTGAGGGAGCCCTCTGCCCCGGGAGTGCTGGTTGGCTGTGGCCGTGCGGGCGCTCTCCTGTGGGTGCCTGGATGGAGGTTGGACGTCTCTCCTACACCTCCTCCGGGCGCCCTGTGTTGGCGCTCTGTGGCTGTGGCCGATGGGCTGCTCCTGGTGCAGACGGCTCCTTGGATGGTGTTTCCTCTTTCGGTTCATCTGTACTCAGCCTTATGTACCCCACTTTATGTCCATTTTTACTTAAGACTTTTAACAACTGGGCTGTCTGTATGTATATGTGTCTGTGTGTCTGTGTGTGCGGGTGGGGTAGGGGGAGGTGGGGGTTGTTGTTATTTATGTATATTTGCTGGTGGGGACTATTTTAATGATTTTTTAAGCACTGTAAAGCACTTTGTGTTACATTTTGTATGAAAAGCGCTTTATAAATAAAGTTTGATTTGATTTTGATTTGATTTGAAAGTGGATGGACAGATTCTTAGCATGCTGGTGGATACAGGGGCAACCCAGTCATCTGTGAATTATCCAGTATCCAGAGAACTGTTATCTCCAAAACCCATCTCCTTAGTGGGCTTTTCGGGAAAACCACAAGTTCTGCCTTTCACTAAGCCAGTGCCTACTCATCTGGCATCTGACTGAATCTGACACATCAATTCATTGTGGCTCCACAGACTCCTGTTTCTCTTCCCGGACGTGACTTGTTGATTAAAGCAAGAGCATCAATTTTGTGCTCCTCTGATGGACTAACAGTGACTTTTCCTGATGGACAAATACATCGCTGTCTTGCATCATCATCCACGGGACAGTGGCTGATGACGCCTAAAGTGGATCAACCACAGTATGCAGATATACTTGGCAAAGTTAAAGGACTATACGAATGAACTGACCCAAATTTTTGATCTATGGGCCACTTGGTTTAGATCACTTGCGCCATACCACTAACCCATGGATCCACTGCACTGTACACTGTATTATGACAGAAATCAAGATTTGGTGTACAGAGAAGCGGACATGAACGGTCCCTTAAACAACAAAATTGTATAAAGGTAAACAAGGTGTGACTGCAAATTGTTTGTTTACACCTGTATTAGAATAATAGTATGAAATGTCTTATTTTCATATTTTACTTGCTCTCTCTCCCGGACAACAGGCTAAAATTAGGCCCAATGACCAAAGCGTTAAAGAATCTGTATCATGCTATTTTAGCCATTCCAAAGTAAAGTATAGGCATATATGATATATTGTACCTCTATCACTATGGAGTACTCATTTTTGAGAGAAATATAGACAAGACGCTTCGATTCAGTTAACTCCACCCCTCTTTCCGCTCATTCCACATTTGCAGTATTATAAATATAAATATCGCTGCAAAAAGTGAAGTTACTTCACATAATGCAGTTATAAGGAGTTGACATGTGCAACACAGTTTCATAAATGGCTAACACAAATGCTAACACGCGTTTTGATTGACTCACCGCTCAGTCTGGACTCCCATGAGATCGCGTTGGTTATAAAAGTTAATCCACTTTGATTCTGGCCAAGGTTCACCAAGCATCCATCAGGTTGGTTGATATAGTAGCTAGCTTAATCCCGGAAAGAAATTCCAACTTCTGGCGAGTGCACTCTTCTTTAGGAAGGTTGAATAGTCCTGTTCCTCTCGTAGCCAAACGCGCATCCGTGGCATTTCGTTCGGTAAGAAAAAAGAGCAGGCGGTGTCCAGAGTAGGTTAGAAAGAGCTCAGTCTTCAAAAACAACACTTATGCTCGGATCCATGGCTCCTCCAGCCGTGGGTGCGCTTGATTAGCGTTGTGGGACAGCACAGACGCGTCGGAGAGTTGCTGTTTTTTTTTAAACAAAAAAACAAAAAAAATAGCTGTTTTATAAATAAAAATCAGGCCGTAAGGCATTACATTACAGACGTAGAGCACTTCCGTTCCGCTGTGACGACACAACTGAACAGCTCAGTCGTTTACCAGGAGAGGGTGGAGCAGCTGCTCAGAGAGCAGGATTCAGGAGGATTACTTAGAACTGCGTGAATGAAGCCAAAAACCGCTCTGGGGGTGTTTTTGATAAGGAAATAGCATAACAACATGGCTAAAAACTCAAAAAAGTCGATTTTGCATGATATAGGACCTTTAAGTGAAATAAAGGATTGGCAAAAATCTGAAGTTCCTAATGTCCTGTACCCTCCATCTATGTCTGCCTACTCTATAGACATTAATGCTACTGTCATATCCGTTTTGGAACATCAATTCATTCCACGATACCATGGTAGAGAATTATTATTAATTATTATTATTATTATTAATTATGTGTTCATGAATTAACTGAAAAATATCTTTTAAAAAAATGCAATTGATAATACAGTATGGTCCTTAAGACCTGGTGATGCTCGTTTATTTACTAAAAATTAACCAATTATCTTTAAAATTACAACTAAATTCAAGATTAGAACACCTCAATACAAAATTTAAATTTGAAGCCTTAGAGGGCTAGCTATAAATTGTCTTAAACTGAAATGAATTGGGTTTTGGCCCTTTGCTCTGCTCTCGGTGCGTCAGTCCATGAGCAGACCAAGTTAAGGTGCGTTCAGACCAAACGTGCGTCCACGCTCCTTCAGCCTCTGGTTGGACGCCAAACATTGCCGCTTCACACTCGCGTGAAACGCCCGTTTGCTGCGCCTGAAGTTTTGCAAGCGTCATAATTAGGAGGCGTGTCATACAACTCAGGCCAAGCGCAAATCGCGATGATCAACTTGTCCTCCATGCTGCAGGTCAGGGGCGCAACTACCCCCCCTCCCTCCCACACACACACACACACACACACACACACACACACACACACACACACACATACACACACACAAGGCTCTTTGATGGTTGTTGTAAATAAATACCCTCTGAATTGACTTTATTTTAACGAAAATGTCACTATTTCACACAATATAACATCGACATTTCCCTCTATGGAGTTTGTTATCACAAAAAACAATCACACGGCCGAATAAAAGCAATTCTTTCATTCACGTAACTTTTCCTCTGCCCCTCTCTCTCCCTCGCGCAAGAGGGGAGAAAACAACACAAGTGAAAGAGGCGTTTTGCTTCAACACGATCTCCTCTGTAACCGTGTTTATTATTTCATTAGGACTTTTATTTTTCAAACTTAAATTGTTGCCTCACTTTGAGCTCCTCGTGGCGGGTGGAGATGACTGTCCCTCTGCCAATCCTCCACTCCTCTCTGCCCCACTCCAGCAGTGACTTTTGTTTCGCAAAATAAGCATGCACAACTAAAGTGACGCCCCTCCCCCAAAGAGGAATAAAAATAAAAAAAACTCCGCGAACCCGTTCATATCGTTCACTGTAAAGACTCGTTCAAAAGAGCCGGATCGTTCGCGACCGAAACGTCACTAATTGGCGCCCCGTCCTTTTGGCGCCCCTATACAAGGCATATATTGCGTATGCCCTTTTTGCGCCACTGCTGCAGGTAACAGGTGACGCTTGTGCTCACTATTTGAGCCCAGTCCCTGATTGGTTAACCAGGCGTAAATGAACGCACGTGTAGATTGTGATTACTTGAGTGCATGAAGCAGTGGGCGGGGCATCCCTGCTCGTGTACCGCGCTGTTCTCCCTGGCTTTGACGCGCGTTTGTCCTCATCTGCTCCTATTTGGAATGCTTCATACGCGCGGACGGCTTTGCTTACATTTCGGCGCGCGTCGAAGCACGTCTACATAGGGTTAACATGGAAGTTGGTGGCGTGTCAGCGTTTGGTCTGTACGCACCTTTACTCTTGTTAACTTTTTACTGGCTGATTGCTGCCTTGATCCGGCTCCTCTTTGCTATATGGAACTAAAGAGGATATTGAGACCATCTCCACTCATTAGTTTTTAAGTGTATTCACTCAGGTCGGAGGAGACTGCTGTTCCCGCTTGTGAAGCTGAGAGTGCTCCTTGCCAAGCCTGTCTGAAGGTTCTGCACCGCAATTGGACTGAACCGAGCTGGTCTGATCCTTTTGAAGTTACGGCCAGGACCTCCCATGCTGTCAAGGTCGCTGGGAAAGCAGACAAGTGGTATCACGCCTCTCAGACTCGACCAGCCGACCCAGTATTTTCTACCTCTTTGGACTAACCTTAACATTCATTATTGTGTTACATTATTTTCTTTTGTGTTTTGCTATATATTGTGTTAGTTTTTACAGGTGCCTACTGTGTCTACCTCCAGTGTACTCTGAGCTGGTTTGCTGTGCTCATTGTGCAAAGATAAGGGTCTCACCTGTACTGAAGGTCGTTTCCACACATTTACATGGCTGTCTTCATTGGACTGGGTTTCCCTCAGTCCAAAAGGGGGTGTTACGAGATAATTGTAATTTGTGGTTTAGGTTTACTAGCTGTGTTGGGCATTTTGGCATGGGAAAGAAGCACTTAAATACACTTAAAGACACACAAAAACAGACAAGTGACACATTTTGTGGCCAACTCCTATATAAGCGATGAGTTTCGGACGATAGGATGTACCCAAAAATGGGACCAGGACTAAAACATGCATATCAGCTAAACTATTTCAATTTAAAACACTGATTAATGTTACTCAACCCCTGACCGCTTTTGCCAAATGTCATCGTGGGAAACAGTGCCCCCGTGTGTGTAGCCAGTAATGGGATTAGGACATTAGATTACAGATCATCACTATATGTAAATGCTATAACTGATTCTTGGACTGGCTTGAGGGATGAAGTAAGTGACGTCCGACTTATGGTCTTACAAAATAGAATGGTGCTAGACCTGTTGACCGCCATTCAAGGAGGTGTTTGTGCCATGATTAATGAAATTTGTACTTATATTCCTGATAATTTCGCAGATGGCCACAAAATTGATACAGCACTCCAACAGATGAAGCAAGTTAAACAGGCCTTCGATGAGGACAGCCACCCCTCCCAGGACTGGTTGGCTTGGTTGTTCTCCGGTGCATGGCGAGCGGCCTTGATAAGAGTATTTGTAATTTTTGTGTCTGTTCTTCTGTGTCTCTGTGTTATAGGCCTTTGTGTGGTTCCTTGTCTCCGCAAATGCTTGGAGGTGATCATTATAAAATCGTTCGGCCCAAATGGCAGTATGATGTTATCACAGAAAACCAAAACCGCCCCTGTATATGAGTATATGCTTTTACAGCCCAGACGCCGGGAGAGCATGGACGGAGACAACGCCCATGCAAGACACAAGAGATACAGAGATGGAGAGACGCGGAAAGCCCCGAGCCCTCAGTGACGCGCCCGCAGGCAGCTTCATGCAAAAGAGACTATGACGAGCTCCAAAGAGTCCTCCTCGAAAAAGAGATTATTAGAGTAGAGGCAGAAACAGTGAAATTGGTCACAGAGAAGGAGAAATTGGATCTAGAGAAGTGGCATAGTATTTAAGTCTATTTCTGTTCAAATGTTGTGCAGGCTTAGTCAGGCCTTGTGGTTAGCTGTTAGCCGCGTTAGCTTGGCGATCGCTAGCATCTCAAAGTTGATAAAAAGCATTTAAAAACCGGGTGTTAAGCACATGTGTTGGGCACAGCTTAGTGTGTGACCATCGAGATGGCTGCTTTGTGTAGTTTAAGGCTTTATTGATGATTGTTCGAGGTGCTTATCTGGTCAAAGCATGTTTGTTGTTGGGGTGCTGGGCTGCTAAGCTAGCTTGAGAACAAAGGGCTAACATTAGCATTGGTTTTAGCTTTAAGCTCTTAGGCGTTAACGAGTAGCAGGACATTAAAATACATTCTCAGCGGAGATCTAGCCACTGTACATTGTTTTGTCATCGCTTTGGATATTGGGTGAGGAGAATTAAAGAAGCATTGTTGGTTTTTCTTTGTTGCTGCTGTTTATTTACACAGTAATACCGGAGGTGGCCATGTTTGTAGTAAAAACACACAGCGCCATTGTTGTAGGAACTCTATACGGCCACTAAACCAAATCCATTCCGTAAATCCATTTCGGGTTTTGAGTTACCACCATAGCGTGCCTGTTAAATCCAGTCCGAGTCCGTGTTTTTTACGGATCCGGTCCGCTTTTTGATTTTGGCTTGCTTTGTTTTGAGCATAACACAGATTCATAAACTGTGGAACTAGCTGTTAAATATTAAACATAAATATAAGGACAATCCAAATACCCATGGAAAATTAAATAATAGCCTAACATTGCAACAACATAATTTTTTCCTATTTCTTAATGTATTTTCAACCTATATCTGAGGCTTTTGGAGCATTTTTCGTCTGAACGGATAATCTTGTTAAAGCAACTGGAGTATAATTGAAGTCATCTTGGCAGCCGGCAGGGAGGGTGAGAGGTGCCTTGTTTTTGTCTTGTTTTGCCTTGTTTTTGCCTTGTTTTGTCTTGTTTTTGTCTTGTTTTTGCCTTGTTTTTGCCTTGTTTTTGTCTTGTTTTGTCTTGTTTTTGTCTTGTTTTTGCCTTGTTTTGTCTTGTTTTGTCTTGTTTTGTCTTGTTTTGTCTTTTGTGTTTTATTGTGTCTTGTTTTGTCTTGTGGTGTGTGTGTTGTTGTAGGGATGAGCGATGTGACAAAATAGAATATAACATACTGTGTCTTTTATTGTGTAAAAGGTTAATCGGAGCAGATGGCTTTGGAGATCGTACGACGGTCTGATGTCACATTGCTCAGCCCTAGATCGTTGGTGAATATAAAAAGATACCGAACTAAAAAAGAAGTTAAATAAAGTTAAATTCTAAAGTTAAATTAAAGGTGGTGGGTTAAAGGCCCTAGGATTTGGGAAATCCTTAAAGATAAAGCGCCCTGGGTTTGAGTTTCTGGAGGGTTTGAGGCCCAAGGATCGAAATTAGGTCCTTAAATTCTAATAATTGGCACTGGGTTTGAGTCCCCAAATTAAGTAAAGAACTACTATGTTGGGTTTATCCCTTTAAAAGCTGAAAAGTACGTGGTAGGATCTCCCAAGGCCGCGGACGCGTGGTCTGAAAATAAGCGTTGAAATAGTCGTTGACAGACTTGGGGGCTGTCTAAAACTCTGGTTGGAGGCCATAGGATCTAAAAGGTCCTTAAATTCTACTAATTGTTGACTAATTGGTGAAATATAAGAGTGGGTTGGAGTCCCTAAGATCTAAAGATCTTTAAATTCTACTAATTGGTGAAATACATAGATAATTCGGTGAATTAATGTTCGGTTTTTTGAAATTATAAAGAGTGTTAAAGTACTGGCCAGGTTATGTTATTATGTTATGATATCTGTGAATATTCTACTGGTCGAATGCAAATGAGCTCTTGTATCGGCAGGTTAGATATTTGTACATGTGGTGATGGGATTATTGTGAAATTTTGGTGTCTTGTTGTCTTGTTTGTTATGTGTTTATTGTGGAGTGACGAGTGTGGAGTTTGTGTGGACAAACGAGGTTGAATGAAAATGTGTGTGTAACGGAAAGCAGTTTGTGAGTGGCGTGGAGGCAAGAGAGAGAGAGATTTGGAAAGTATTGAAAAGTGTTTGGTGGATGCTGAAATGGCATTGAATGTGGTTTGCGATTTAATAAGATGTGTGTAAGTGAAAAATGAAGGTGGTTGCAAGTGACGGAAAGTTATAAAATAAGGGAGTTCCTTGCTCAGAAGAAATCTGTGCATGTTAAAGTTTAGAGATGTTACACGGGTATAAAATTAAAAAAAAGAGGTTGTATTTGCTCTGTCTGCATTAGTGTGGATGGAGCAAAGAAAGAAAACTGAGAAATGATTAAAACAGGAGGTCTTGATACATTGAGGAGTGGCCAATCCATCTGTATCCAGGCCTCTGAGGAAAGGAGGTGTGGAGGAAATAGCTCCCCTACTGAAAAGAAAAAAAAAACATACTGAATGTATAATAACGAAGTTATTATTTTTTTTTAGACATTTCTGCTGAAGGCAGTGCTATGTCTTAAATAGCATAAAATTGCTATTTTGAAATATCAAAAATTAACTAATGTGTGATAGATGCTATTTTTATTTTTTTGTGTGTCTGTGGTGAATAGGACATTTTAGGCCCCAGACAGAGAGGTTTCTAAAAAATATTAGAGTCTCTCTCTCCACTGTGGTGACAAGGAATGACAACAAAAGTGTTTATAGGTTATAACTTTGGATGCATTGATTTGGAGTACAGACCGTTATCCATTTAAAGTTTGTTTATGCACCGTTCTGGACGAATTACTAAAAGTTATGAAGAAGCAAAATGCAAAATTTTGAATTATTTTTAGGAGACCAAATGAACAAATTTAATAAATTAATGAATACATTTATGGTACATAATTTGTTGTACACCATTGACCAGAGGTGAGAGCAAGCTGAACTAAAAAATAAAGAAAATTAAGTGCAAATTTTAAAGATGCAGCTTAAAGAAGTAAGCAACAAAATTTAATAAAGAAAAATCTAAAAAGTTTACCTAAATGTGGAGCTATTTATGGTTGTGGTGGTTTTGATGATAATTGTGGTTAAGGTGTTTTCAGACGGCGATCCAGAACCAAAACTGGACCAGCAACGGTTGAGGGCGCCCAGAAGTCCAGAGACATGGCAGAACTCATGTCGTCTGTGAACAGACA
This sequence comes from Neogobius melanostomus, assembly GCA_007210695.1. Lineage (NCBI taxonomy): Eukaryota > Metazoa > Chordata > Actinopteri > Gobiiformes > Gobiidae > Neogobius > Neogobius melanostomus. Next base: position 216,950 of record VHKM01000995.1, read on the forward strand.
GACTCTTGACATACCGGTGCAGACAGGTGAAACGCATCTAATCTATAAGATTACCTGACACCATCTTCTTAGCGGGTCTCTCGGGAAAACCGCAAAGTCTGCCTTTCATGAAACCAGTGCCTATGATCTCGCAGGACAGACTCTAGCATATCTATGCAATAGAGCCCTTAAGACTCCTGTTTCTGTCCTAGGACATGGACATGGCTGTCTTGAGTCATCCGTAAGACAATGGTTGCTGACGCTTGAACTGGACCCACCACAAATCATCTCTGCATACCGCCTAATCACCCGTAAACTGCTACACAAAAGTTTGTTATGACAAATTAAGATTTGGTATATGGAGAAGCTTTTAAGGCTAACTTTAAGGGACATAAAGGTTCCCTTAAACCAACAAAATTGCAAAAGGTAAACACGGTGTGACTGAAAATTGTTTACACCTGTATTGGCACAATAATATGAAATGTCTTGTTTTGATTCTCATTTGCTCTCTCTCCTGGACAATAGGCTAAAATTAAGCCCCATGATCAAAGCGCTGAGTGAAACAAAAGTTTTGTAACATTTTTTGAATTTTTCAAATCTCCTGTACTCTTAATCTGTGTCTTATTTTTTTTAGATGTTAATGCTCAATTGTATCGTTTTTTTAAACATTCCAATTCATTCCATGACATAATGGTGGAGAATCATTTTCACTAGCTGAAAAATATCTTTAAAATGCACCAAAAATATAGTGGTCCTTAAGACCTGCTGATGCTGGCTTATTTACTAATAATTAATCAATTATCTTTAAAATTACAACTAAATTCAAAGATTGGAATACCTAAATATAAAATTTAAATGTGAAGCCTTAGAGGGCATTGTTATGTTGGAGTAATAGAACTATATAATTATAAATTGCCTAAATGGTCTTAGACTGAAATGAATTGGGCTTTGGCCCTACCTCTTGCTCTGCTCTAGGTGCTCAATCCGTGAGCAGACCAACAGGTTACTCTTATGAGTTTTTACTGGCCGATTGATGCCTGGATCCGGCTCCTCTTTGCCCATGGGACTAAAGAGGACCCTGATTTTGACAAGATTGTATGTTATATCGGAACTATGTTTACTGATTTAGTTTTTTAAGTTTATTCACTCAGATCTGAAGTCTCTGCTGTCATACCCGGGAGCTGCTGGAATGCTCCTTGCCAACCTTGCCTGATTCTGGGCCGCAATTGGACTGAACAGAGTTGGTCTGATCGTTTTGGAGTTATGGCCAGGACCTGTTACGCTGTTGCCAAGGTCCAAACCAGACGAGTGGTCTCACACCTATCACTGGCCCTGTTGAACCAAATTGACTCACTAAAACCAAATAGAGTCTCCATGGACTCGCCCTGACATTTATTAGTTTTTGTTCATTTTCTTTTGTGTTGATATATGTATTGTGTTGGTTTTTGCAGATGCTGGAAGTATTAATCTCCAGTGAACTTTTGAGCTGGTTTGCTGTGTTTCCTGTTCAAGGATAGAGGTTTCATCTATGGAAGGTTGTTTTTTACACGTTTACATGATAATTTGTTGGACTGAGTTTTTCTCAGTCCAAGAAGGGGGTGTTAATTATGGGACGATTATAATTTGGCTTATTTTGGGCATGGGAAAGAACAAACGCAAATATGGTAAATATATCTAAAATACAAACAAAAAGTGACAAATTGATAAATTTTATGGCAAACTACGATGTAAGACATACGTTTCAGATATAGATACATTTTATAAGGCTCTGTTTTCGGCATTTGTTACAGTTCTGTGATGCGCACACAGAATTGTGCAAGTGTGGAGAGCAAGAGGCTAAAAGGAGTTTATTCTCTACAAATTAGGATTAATGAAACCTGTGTGCTTATATCCTTGAACATTCCAATAGATAAATCAAGTTAAATAGTTAAATTGAGTACAGCCATATTTTAAAATTAGCTGGCATGGTCGTCCACCGGCTCACGATGAGCGATCTTGATGAGAATTTTTTGTGTGTAATTTTTAATGTCTGTTCTTATGTTTCTGTTACAGAATTCTGTTTTGGTTCCTTGCCTCTGTGGGTGCACGCAAGTGGTTGTAAATATGAGAATAGTTGAAATATGATTAAATGTGGAAAACAAAACAAAACACACCAAATAAAAAACACCCCAGTGATGAGTATATGATTCTATAGCCCAGACGCTGAACCTGCACGGACGGAGGCAACAACCAGACGACTAGTTGAAGAACATTTCATCTGTAACTGTAATTTCATGATAAATATTCAGTTTGATTGCGATATATTAAGAGACGTTGAAAGGAGGATTGTTGGCTATTTTTATATATGTTTTTGTTATAATAGGCTTTAAGGGTAATATGAAACTGTGTTGATTGTAATCTGCTGTATGGTTGTCCTTACTCTTGGGTTCCACTGGGGCATCTATACGTTGGGTGGTGCGCCCCAGGGGGACACGGAGTTCGGGACAAGGGAAACGCCAGAAGGGGTGGTCCCAGCCTGTACTTGAAAGGAGTACAGCAAGCCTTGAACTATGAATGGAACGACCTGGAATAAGGCTGTGATGGAAAAATGGGACGGTCCCAGGGGGAAGGAAAAGTTGAAATGTATCGTTGACATGGACTATAAACCACCTAAGTTCCGCCTGGAAAGACAAATAAGCGGAAGTTATACCTGGGAAGAGAGAGAAGATTTTGAAACCACCGAGCGGCTGGTTGAGCTGTACTTTTGTGAACTAAAATATTATGTTTTAAATGATCTCTTATAAGATCAGAAGGGGGTCTGAAGAGTTATATAATATTTTTATGCGATGTGTTGCCCTTATGGCTATTTAGGAATGTTAATCAAAAGTTTGTCCGAAGTGTTTTGCAGTTCTTTGCTACAGTGGAAAGTTACTGGTCTGAGGGGGTGTCCGAGCTAAACCTGCTACCCAAACAAAAACAGGACAATGTAAAATGGCGGCGAAGGGCGGAGCCAAACGTCACATGACGGCTCGGGTACCAATGGAAACAACGAGACGTGGTCTTAGGCTCAGGAATAATGCATGATGGGAAAATGTGAAATATACTCTGACTTTTCCCTGTTTTGAATCAGTCTCTCTCATGGGAACGGAGGACTGGCAGACTTTCTGTTAGGGAATGGGGAAGCAGAGCGCTGTATTAAATTACCTGTTAGGGAAATAAATTTACGTGATTTAATCTTCTGAATCCTGGTCATCTATATTCTGGTATGTAAATTAGCTGATAGAGTAGTGTTGACGAAGAAAAAATGTAAACTTCCCTTCCAGCGTTTGAACACGCGGTGCTGTCCGGAGTCAGGTAACATAGGAACAAAGACGCAACTTGTATTAAGATGTATTTTAAAGGTATCCGTGGACAGCACAAGAAAAGATTAAAATCTTCAGTTCTAATCAGCACGTAAGCTGTTATATATCTTTGATGCAGGACAGCAGATTGGAGGGTAAGAGCCCATAGCAAAGCAAAATTGAAGATGAGATCTCATTTATGTCACATTTACATCTCCTAGACATAAATGAGCATCAATTGAGACCAAAGTGGTTTTCTCATTCTTCTCAAATTTCTCTCCTGAGAAACAAGTCTCTCATATTTCTCAGGTGAGCATTGTGTGAGTTCTCTAAATTCTCTTACAACTGTCTCTTTTCGTGATCGCGACTAAGAGAAAAATGAGATATGTTGTGCCGATTTCAAATATGTCTCAATTTGATCTCCTTACCTGGAAGCACTATCTCACTTATGTCTCAGTGAGAGATATACATGGTTCTGTCTCTCACTGCTCACTATATGAGTTCTCAGATTCTCTTACAGTTGTCTCTTTTATAGCGCCTCAGCAAAAAGAAAAATGAGAGTAAGCTCTGAGTCTCAATATGACACGATTTAATATTATACCTCAATCATATCTCTTTATGTCTTGCAAAAATTTGAGAAAATAATTAATTCAGGCAAATAATGTATTTATGAGATATGTGTTATTTCCAATAATCACATTGTTGGCTTCTTTGGCCAGTTCAGGTCTTAATGGGTTTAAACTTTTCAAGTGTGTTTGACAAATGAGCTGCAAACACAATGCAAGGTAGATGTCAAGTCAAGGGAAATAACTAATATGTTACCCCTAACTTTATTATTTGTATTATTTCTATTTCTTTTGCTACTGACTTTTACAATATATGCATAACATAAATATAATTATTATTATTTTTATTGGGAGATAAAATACTGGAATACTAGTATATAATAATAAGAATAATAAGAATAAGAATAATAATGAGCATGCATGATTTCCAAGAAGACAGAATCTAATTTGTTGTCCGCCTGTTTTTAAGGCTAAAGCTAAAATAGATCTTGTTTGTTCCTGTACATTACATCATGCTCATTGAGATTATGCTGTGCGTCTGTTTAAAAAATTCAAACTGTCTGTGCATGCGCAGTGCGTGCTGCTGCAGCAGACGCTCATCGCTGATTGGATAATTGCCGTGAGAGTTCACGGATGTGGCTGACGTCACTAACGAGCGGGCCCCAGAGCAGACAGAGCGGCACGTTGGAGAAAACAGCAGCAAAGAGAGGCTTTCAGATCCTTCAGTGTTTTAAAATGAACTTTTAAGGCAAGTTCTTCACGTTCAGCAATGCGTGTGGCATCAGACTCTGGAGTTTACAAGGTAAGATGGTTATTTACTTATTTTAAGGCAGCCTTGTTGATGTTTTTTTTTTCCCTTTTTTTTGTTGGTGATAAATGCGGTTGAACATTTAGCACTTATTCTGGAACTTTTTTATCGTGATCACAAGACACCTGAAACAAATGATGTGTTGCAGATTTGAAATGCGCATTTACAGAACAGTTGTGTTAATTAAGTTTCATGAAGTTCTCCTGATCTTTATGCAGTGACAGTGTGTTAACATGACCTGCCAGACTTATCTTGTTATAGCACTCAATTCTAAAATATGTACAATAGTTTCTCCTCTGGCACCAGGACTTCCCTGAAAACATATTATAAAATCTGGCCCCATTTTAGTTGAATAGTTTTTTTTTCTTCTTTTTTTTTTAAAGCCGTATTTTAAAATAGTCTAGTTGAAGCTATTGCGTGGTTATCAAATTATCTACACCACATACAACATTAGAGCACCACCACCAGCTCTAAAGTCGGTTTTATGACAAGTGAAATTGTGATGAGCTCAGTAGTGATGTGAAGTTCGGTTCATTTTACTGACTCGAGTTAAAATGAATCACTCACCAAAGTGAATCGGGTGTTTTGAGTCGTTTGATTCAGTGAGTCAGTCTAATGTAAACCACCGTTTAAACCAATTAAAATATTACAGTAGTTGGGAAAATATCATAGTGAACAAAAAACGTAACCTCCACACATAATTAAATCCATTATTGTTGTTTAATAAAAAATAAAAAAAATACATGGTGATTTGATTGTAATTTGGTGCCATTTTAGACTGTAAAACTGGATACAGTTATATTTTATGTAATCCATGATTTTGGCATTCAATTATATTTATCTGTTTTTCCAGTACTCTGCCTGAATTGTCCACTCCGCTTTATTTACATTTTAGCGCGAGGCTAGCTTAGCCGGGAGTTAGCAGTTGAGTCATTTGATTCATTTGATTCGGACGTATCAGTGCCTTTGTTTGACGTGAACCACAGAGTGATTCGTTCTCCCAGACCAGTTCAGTTCATACGAGTCACTCACTCACACAGAGCAGCATAGGACTTCTGAGTGCAATAACTCTAGTTTTGTACAGAAATATTCAACCTCATTTAACATCAATAATGTTCGAGGCGGTCACGTGTAGAGTTTTTTTTGTTGTCAGAATAAACGACTTTCTTCAACCCAGTTAGCGGCTCCGTGGGAGAACGAGAGTTATGAGACGAGTCAGCATCATAGCGTGTGCTGAATGAGATGAACGATTCGTTCAGAGCTGAACGACTCGTTCAGAGCTGAACGACTCGAAGGGGAGCAGGACGGGGCTGAACCAGAACCACAGTGAGTCGTTCACTGCTCGTACGGCTCGTAGAGGAGGCGCGGGCAGGCAGGAAGGAGAACGTTAGGGGGAAATAGTTATTAATTGTGAACAATAAGCTTTTGGTTTCTGTGCTCAAACGAGCTACACACACATAATATTAGTGTGCCATTCATTGTGACTACAAAACGCAGTCCAGGGATCGCAGTTTAGAAAGCAGTGGGCGGGCGAGTTAGTGAACGAGTTAATGGAGGCGGGGAATCACGACTCCCGAGTCAGTAAAGTGAATCTCGAGTTTTGAACGATTCGTTCACGAATCGCACATCACTAGAGCTCAGTTCTAAAGTTTCACCTAATTTACAAAGGGCTATACAATAAATAAAGCAGTTCGAAACCCCAATAAAACCACAGTGGCCACTACTGCATTAACCCAAAACCCTATCTCAAACAGTCCACATGCTACCAGTGGTACAAGGTTATGGTGAACTTTGTCGCCATAGGGAAATTTGTTCTCAGGATTTGACCTATCCCTCTGTTTACGGGCAGCCCGTCAAACTATTTTCTCTTTTCTGTTTGAAGGAGCGACTTTCCTAAACAACGGCATGGAAGTCCTACTTGACGTACCAGTATGCAACAGTACATCCTAGAAGACCAATTGCAGCCCCTTGAAGTGGACTACATGAGCCTGCGGTTCCTCCAAGAGTCTGATTTGCTGTGTGCACGGAGACCTTCACAAGCCCGAAACCTACTTGCTGCTTGGAAACTGCAATGTAAGTTAAACCTCACACAAAACATGTGTATAACAAAATAGTAACCGGCATCAATGTGTGATTTAGGGTGCAACAGTACACTATAATGACATTTCAGTTCAACTATTTGGAGAGAATAGTCTGTTCAGTATTATTTTGTTTATTCAAAATAATTTAAAGCATTTAGAATCATTTAGGTTTCACAATGAAACGTAACAATTTCTGAATAGATATTAGGTTATTTCTTCAATCAATTTCTTTGAAACATTATTAATAAAAGTATTATTTATTACTTTTATTAATATTGATACAACAGAACAAATAGCATTTATGAACTACTAATTGTCATTTGCAGATCAGTCTCCTGAAAAAGTAAAAAGCAAGAAGTTCCTTCTGATGTGCTGAGAGCTGAGTGGCTGCTCATAAAATGTGAAAGAGATGGTCGTGCTTTGCTATTTTAATGGGAAGGACGATTCAGTGATCTGCCAGGTTGAAGAGGACCAGCTGGAGGAGGAGCCTCTGACATCAACTGATTGTGTGTGGTAAGTGAAAGGTTTTAATATATTTAGCCATGATTGGAAAGCTATGCAAGTGTGTGTGTGACTGTACTATCCAGTAATGTCATTTTAATTCACTCATAGGACAGTCCTTTTAGTCGTGGAGTTTGGATTGGAAAGACAGTCATGCAGATATCTTTTCTGCGCTGTGCCTGATGTTTGGGCCTTACTTTCCAACAGAGCTGGCATCATCCCTCGACTTTCAATGGTGAGTATGCAGCTTACACTAAAATAAGCCTCCTCCCTCCATCCCCAGAAGATCTTCACAATCATTTATGTTGCTGTATTTATCTCACCCTCTCTCTCCACAAGAAACAAACAAAAAAGTTTAAATTAATAGAATTCATATCAGTTAAAAGTCACTTTGTTTTCCTCTGATTGAATGATGTGTCATTTCGAATGTTTATGTGTGTGGGGTAACTTCTTGACAGAAGGCAGTTTCAGTGGAGCAACGTAGAAAAATCTTAGGCTTAGCACCCACAGCCCACAATTTGGAAGTTGCTTTAATTACATGGGTCCAGTAGGGTTTTAACTGAGCATGAATTTAGCTTAACCTCTAACCCCCCGCTTTAACCGAGCTGATTTTCGCCAGTTCGACGTTACCCAAATCTAAAAGCTTCTTGACTGGAGAGCAACAGTTTAACACCTCATTTGAAACCTAAGGCCTACAAAACTGATTGTAACTTTGTTGGTGCATTTTTGTCATTTTTTAAAGTGTTTTTGCTGTGTTTTTGTCTCTTTTATGCCACTTTTTTGTCATGTTTTTGTTTTTGTCACTTTTTTGTTGTTGTGTTTATACATTATATTATACAAGTACAAAACACTTAACATGTTGTTTTTGCTTTTTCTCCAGGTTTTTTTCCTCAATCAACTCAAAGAAAGAAACCAAAGTGAAGAAGAAAAACACATAGTGACTTTGTGAGCCCTCACGTACTTGCCTGATTCTAAATATGGACTGAACATGAACTCTGTAAGCTCTATGGACTCTTTGACCATTCAAGAAGAGGAATTGGAAGTTTACATTTTGCTTCATTTCCGTAATCTGTGTAATTTTGTCTGACTTGATGAAAAGAGCCTACCTTTTGGAAATTCCATTTGTTCTGTTTTGAATATAAGCATATGGTTGCCTTTCAGTGCACCTGGCTCTTTCCTTACCATCCCTGGGTTTGCATGCTTGTATAACTATCACAAAGAAATGTTCAGCAAAGATATGTCGGTATATTATACATTTTTCAAAGAAAGTGTAATTTATCTTTGTTTCTTTGACGATGTAATTGGTGTAGGATATTTAGACTAGGTCTATGCATTATTAAAATATAAGGGCAATGGGCAATGTGTGTAAAATGTAGAATATAAGGCTAGTGGAATTCCAAGGTAAAATTGTAGCATATATATATATGTATATGTAAAAATGTACAGTTAATTTTGTAATTAAGATAATTACTCACTTTTCTCAAATATGGCGCAGATAACATAATTCTAAGACCTTAAAGAGAAATAATCAAGACATGGAAGAGACATTGGAGACAATGATAAGATCTCTTTTAAGGCTCATACGTCTCAGATTTGTCTCATAAAAGTCTCATTCATCTCATGTTGTTGTTGTTGACAATTATGAGATTTCGTCTGTGTATCAACACTTCTCAAGTATTACTCAAATGTTTTTCTCCTTTGTCTCAGTAATGTCTTGTCTCATGTTTGCTTATTTCTTGCTCCTAAGGGACCCTTAGGAGCAAGAAATGGAAACAAATGAGCAAAGAATGATACAAGTATGAGAAGCTCAAATTTATCTCAAGAGATGAGATTGAACCATAGATGAGCAACACATTTTTCCTATGGGAGTGTCAACCTAAGTTTGGGCGCTAACATTTTACCTCAGAGAGAAACAGCAGACCAAGCATCAAGTACAATCAACAGGAATGTGATTAGATACAATATTTAAGATAAGATTTAGCTCAGAAAAAGAATAGCTGGAAGGACTAGCCAGGCTACTGCGTCTTGCTGACAGCTCTTTGGTTATAAAAGATATGTTAAAAGTGATGTTTCTGATAAACATATTTTGATAGATGTATGTATCACACTAAATGAAGTGTCATATTTATTTGTGTTTTCTTTAGTGGTCGTCAAGCCAGGAGCTGCAATCAGCCACCTTGCGAAACCACCGCACTATGAACCCATGCCCTGTGTATGAGAAACACAGTAAAACAGTCTTTTTGTTTTTCATTTGCGTCTTGGAAAACACGACAGAAACGTGTCAAATCTGCACAGGTAAGAACAAAACCCGACTGTGTTACGTAACCAGCGGCGACAATGGCCAAACATGGAGTGAAGTGAGGGACTTAGCAGAGAGCGTCATTGGGGAGACTATCCACAAATGGGCGACTTTTGCTGTTGGTCCAGGACATGGGGTCCAGCTGGAGAACGGGAGACTCATCATCCCAGCGTACGCCTATTACATTCCTTACAGATGCTTCTCCTACCCCATTCTCCCATCCTGCACTGTTCATCCACGTGCTCTCTCCATATACAGCGAAGACGAGGGCCGTACGTGGCGCCTGGGTACGATGCTGAGTAAACCCTCGTGCGAGTGTGAGATGGCGGAAATTATCGACCACGAAGGCAGGAGCCACCTTTACTGTAACACACGCAACACGAGTTACAGATGGGAGGCGCTGAGTGAGAACAGTGGTGCCTCTTTTGACGAGCCGCACATCGCCCGCGAGCTGGTGGAACCCCCGTCAGGTTGTCAGGGCAGCGTCATCGGCTTCCCCGCTCCCGAATTCGTCCCGAACGATGACACCGAAAGCAAAGCGTGCGGGACTTCTGTTTTGTCGCCGGATACTCAAACATGGCTACTCTTCATGCACCCCACTAGCAAGTCTGACCGGAGGGATATGGGTATTTATCTGAACCGCTCCCCGCTGCACTCATCCGGATGGGATAAGCCTAAAATCATACACACCGGTCCCAGTGGCTACTCAGACCTGGCCTACAATGGGGATAAAGGTACATTCTCAGGCCTGATGGAGTGTGGGAAAAAAACTGAACTCGAACAAATCGCATTTGTCACTTTTAAGCTCAATGATGTCATGCAAATAGGCGGAAGAAAAAAGATGGACTGAGAAGTAATTACGTATGTGTATTTTAAGTGTTAGGATGAGTCCTTTTTTAGCATGCAGTGGTAGACTCTATTGTCAGGCCTCCCAGGTGAAAATATAATATACTTAAGTGTATTTTAAATAGGCAGCATTTTTCTGAAATACATTTCCAATATACTGTCGTTTGCATGTACTTATTAAGAATGTATTCCAAATTTAAAATAAACAAATGTTTAAATCATGCTTCAAATGTATTGTTTTAAAATATATTATGGTACACTTTATAAAAATATATTTTTTCAAAAATATACTTTAGATCAGTGGTTCTCAACCTTTCGGCACCGCGACCCCCATTGTAACAGTTAAAGGGGCTCGTGACCCCCGCCCGCGTCATACCGTGAGAAATAGGAACATCAGCCTATGTAATTTTAAAAAAACTAAGAAACAAACCCACATGGCTAAAATAAAATTAAGAACAAATAAATGGCACTCTGGTAATGCTGGGTTTACACATAAGCACGATGCGTTACAAATGGCATTTTTCCATCATTCGTGACGTTCGTGACATGACTTAACGCATCTCAATGGGATTCTTAAAGGACAACTAAGCACCAAATCAACTTTTTGTAGCTTATAAACTGCATAAATATGTTTCTTATAGTGCTCTCTACATGTCCTTGTCAATTTTTTGACATTTTAGTGCAAATTAGATAAAATCTCACTTTTGAGCCTAAAACCGTCGGTGTAGCGCCCTCTCTACATTTTCGGTTGCACTACATTTGAATTTCGTGTCTGTCCTCCCCATTTGCTCTGCCGTGTGTGTGACGTCACTTAGTGCTGTGTGACGTTCGTCGCTCTGCCGCTTGGGGTATAAAAGCAGCCAAGTCTCGCACACGCCCCCGTAGCGAGTTGGAGTTGGAATAGTGAGCGAGCGTTTTACATCGATTTTCAGGTTAGCTATTTATTAGCATAGTATTTAGTTAGTTCTTTAGCGTAGCGTTTCTAGTGTAGTTCAGTCAGGTAGTTTAGTAGCGTGGTTACGCGGTTAGGCGCCAGTGGTTACGCGTAATTGGCCTGGGGGAAAGCTGCGAGCTCCCGCCTTATGCTGGAGTTTGCAAAAAACATTTTACGCGTGATTCCTTCGCCAACTTGATGGAGTTTGAGCTGGGTTTTGCTAAGAAGCTCCTTTTGAAGAGCGAGGCTGTCCCCACCCTTGGTCTTCCACAACTAAGGAAGGAGCTACCGGCACTGCTGCCCAGCCAACCCGGAGATTTCGGGCGCCAATCTGAGGTGAGTGAGCAAAATAATGACTAAAACAACTAATAATGATGATTTGGCGCTTATAATAGCAATCTTTGTAGCTGTTAGTTAGAGACATTTGGTCAAGGGCTGTAGATTTGTCACCTTTTGGCGGAAATCGCCTTGTTGATCTTGAAAAAGGTTATCCACGTAAATCGTGCATATCTATAATAAAACATATTTGTAGGGACTCTGTGTAGGAGACCCGGTGCCGCGCTCACAACAGCGCTAATAACAATGAATGTTGAATGCACCAAAGGGGCCTTCTCAGCGCCACAACAGCCCTGTTCCAGCTCCAGGGCTGTGGGCGCTGACTGCGCCGCCAGACCCGCTTCAACATCCCCTTGCACCGCGAGAGAAGTGCGCGGGTCCGCGGAACGAGTCAGCGCGGTAATGCTGAGTTTAGCGCAGTCTTTTGCCTCGAGTTTATAATGTCGTAAGCTAACGCGATCTCCAGGATATGACTGTCACTAGCGTTTGTTTTTATCACGTCCACGTAGCTGTGTTGAACAACGTTATTAAAATAAAACCTTCAGCTCTATAGTCACCGTGGTAACAGTAGGCTAAAGTTCCATCTCCTGAAGCTATGTAGCTAACTTTTCAACATATTCAAAGTAATAAAACTATAACGTCAGGATTAGTAGTTTATCCTGTGTCTTTTGCAGTAACTGCTCACCTGTGTCAAACTGAACACAAAAGCATAGCCAAAAACAGGTAAATACAAACAGTGAAAATCCGAGTAAATCCTAAAACATGAACACATATTACCCCAATACTCCGCATGTCATGTACCATAATATTTAGCAGAAAGCCTGTTTAATAGATCTACAATAGACCCGTGTCTTAGCGCACAAGCTTCAAGCCAGTGCTGGGATCATCATCTACTTTGTTTACTACTCCGATATAAAACGAAATAATCTACACTGCAGAAATTAGTTTTACTATACCACTATACAAATAAGTCTTTCCTCCCTTAAAATTGTTTGTTATATTACTAATATTATTACTTATGTTTTCAGCCTAAAGCAACCCGAGAAATGGCCTGTCAGACTGATCCAATCATCAGCAGGCATGCGTGTGTCCAGGCCAATGTGAAACCTAGCAGGCGGAGCAAAGGTGATTTGTCTTTTATAACATTGTCTGTATAATACACTATTTGAATTGTACAAGAGTTTCATTTGCTTTGGACTTGCTGTGAGATGCTACTGTAACCATTTCTTAGTGCTATTAATAATGTGTTTTTTCTTTATTCTTTTAAACAGGCTTGCAGGTGCAGGCTCCACATAAGAGCGTCAGTGTTTAATGTGATACTGGGACCTTCATGGAAATCCCACTTCCTGAAAGTCCCCGGGCGGCCTCCACACCTCTGAAAAGGAAAAGGTGTGAGGTGTCTGTGTCTGACCCCAGCTTCCATCTGAACGACAGTTCTCTGAACTGTTCAAGGTAAAAAATTATGGGGGAAAATAATCCTTTTGTAATATTTAAAAATATACATTGGAACAAATTGGATTGTATTCTCTTCAATGGTTACATTTGCCTCTCTGCAACATAGCGCTCCCACTGAAGTCCCTCCCCACAAAGCCAAAAAGCACATTGTTCACGAGGACCAACTGCTGGCGCTTTTCCATAAATGTCCTGTCTGCACTCGTCGTTGTACAGTTGACACAACCACATTGGGCACACTCCTCCGGGTGAAACAGCAGTGTCCAGCCTGTGATTACTTCAACGACTGGTCCAGCCAGCCGATGGTGAAGGATATCCCTGCTGGAAATCTTCAGCTTTGTGCTGCTGTCCTCTTCTCCGGCTCGTGTTTTGGTCAGATTTCCAAGGTAGAGCAAAATTCTTATCTGTATTGACTATGTTTCCATATTGGTCAGTTGGTAATATTACTTTATATTTTATAGTTCCTGGGGGCTTTCAACATTCAAGGGCTGTCGGAGCAAACCTTTCACAAGCATCAGGCCAAGCTCCTCATCCCGACGGTCAGCTGGCAGTGGAAGCTTGAGCAGGATGAAAATATCAGGGAGGCAGCTGCTGGTGGGGCTTTGACACTGGGCGGGGATATGCGCGCTGACTCTCCAGGTAAGTCATTTATTAATTAATGAAGATTATTATGTTTCAATAAAAGTTTGCCAAAGTGTAATGTGCATTTCTGCAGGACATTCAGCCAAATATGGTAGCTACACTATGATGGATCTGCAAAGTAACAGCGTAATTGACATCCAACTTGTCCAGGTAAAACACCACCATGATTACCTTTAAACATTTAATTAGGGATCATTGTGCGCATTTCTGAAGAGCATTCTGTTCTCTTTCAGAGCAATGAAGTTGGGAACAGTGTAAGGATGGAGAAGGAGGGATTTATACGCAGTCTGACCATGCTGGAAGAGAGGGGTGTCAAAGTACAGGCCATTGTGACGGACAGACACACAGGAGTACAGAAGTATATAAGGGAGGAAAAAAAGGACATCACTCACTATTTTGACCCTTGGCACATGGGAAAGGGTATGTATTGAGGGAGAAATTAGCATACAATATATATATATATGTATATCTAATCTATGTATATCAATTTTTTCATAGGAATTGGGAAGAAGATTGATGAGCTGGCGAGAAAAAAGAGCACTCAGGATGTGGGCCAATGGAGGAAGAGCGTGGTGAATCACCTGTACTGGTCAGCCTCAACCTCCTCCTCAGGAGAAGAAGCTGTGGCTAAGTGGACTTCTGTGGCCAACCACATACAGGATGTTCACGCACATGACAATGCCCTGTTCCCATGCTGTCAACACGAGCCTCTTGTTGGGGAAAGAGCAAGGCAGTGGCTCAAACCAAGTATGTAATGACTATGCTATTATTTGATTATATTTCAAGTTATTTTGGACATTTTGCATTATCTTTCTAAACCAAATAAAATTTCCATTGATCATTTGTGTGTAGGCACAGCAGCATGTGAAAGACTCTCAGCCATTTTATTGGCTCCACGATTTCTCAAGGACGTGGAGAAAATCAGCCCACTGTACCACACGTCCTACATTGAGGCATTTCACAGCCTGATCATCAGGTTCTCTCCGAAAAGTGTGGGCTTTTCCTTTAAAGGAATGATGGCCAGGTAATGAATACCGAAACCTTCTTAAAGTATTTATTTTTTATTGCCTCATATATTTCTTTGAAACTGAAATAATGTCAATGTTGTCTTCTGTTTGTTTTGATTGCTCTAGGTTACAAATCTCAGCGATGCACTACAATGAGAACGCGAGACGAACACATGCCAGAACTGCTACCGGGGAGCTGAGGTACTCCATAGTGTACCCTAAGTACAAACATGGCGACTATACAGTGAGAGCTCTGAAGACCAAATCCACCACATGTATGTCATAAAACAAGCTTGACATTTATGGATGAGTATTGTAATAATAATTATGTTGTATTTTTTCCCCAGGCTACATTGACAAGCTGATGGCTCTGCTGTTTGAGTGTGTGGTGCTGGATGCAGTGCCGTATCAAGAGCACGCAGATAAAATACCTGTGCCTGAACCACTCTGTGCCCAGTATGAAAGGCCAGACAACAAGGAGGCAGTGAGCAGGCACAGGTCACGATTTTTAAAGAGCACATAAGGTGAACCACACACCAGAAGATAATATACAACAAGACCTTCCAGAATATAATTATGTGGTCACTAACTTATTATGACTAATAGTGTTATAATGTAGCACATTCATTTGCTCGTATGTTTATTCACTGAACACTATGCAAGATAATCATTGTTATATTATAGCTTTGTTTCTAACATGCCTGCATGCCAATAAGAACTAAAATGTTTTGGTCACATTTATATAGCACCTTTCTACCTGCTTTAGGCACTCAAAGCGCTTTACATCAAGGAACCAGTCATCCATACACCAGTGTACGCAGAGACTGGAGGCAAGGAGGGTGAAGTGTCTTGCCCAAGGGCACAATGACTGTGTGAACTTGCGGGATTCGAGCCGCCAATTCTCCGATTACAAGACGACCCACTCTACTCTGCACCACCGTCGCAGTGTAGATTGTGAATATAAATTTGTAAGTAATGTCGGGGTAAAGCGATTTGTCAGGAATTGGTTGTTTTCAGGTTCTAGAATGTGATGTCGCAGGAGCCAGTTTTTCCTATTAACTGCATTACACTTTCACAAGTCGTATCTAAAAAGATCGTTTATGAATTACAAAAAGGATCATTAATAACACTGATCAATAGCTCTGTATAAGAATATAATTTAGCACGTGTAGTTTTCATGTTACACCAGCAGGTGGGAGATTGTGGCCAATGTTGAGCAATAAATTCATAATTATTTTTTTGGACACATTATGTGCATTAGGCTTTTGATGGGCAGTATTAATATATATGCCAGTTATTTCTAGACAATGCTCCTAACTCACAAAGTATCCATCAGGTAGAATACTGCTTATGCATCCCTCCCACATAAGCCTAACCTGGCAAGAGCCAGATTGATGATTGTGTAGAATTCTAATGCGTTCTCCACAATATAAATCTGGGACTTCTGCAGGAGAATCCTTTCGGGGAAAGGAGGGATAAGCAGCAGAATACTTCCAGCTGATTGGGCGAAGTGACGCTGTGTGCCCGCCTACCAAGGTTTGACTTAAACCAATCCCGGTAACATTATGTAGTCATCGGCGTGCGCCCTGAGAAACCACTACAAGTTGCGCTGGACTAAACTAGTTTTATTTGGCTTATGACTGCTTTGTCATGTCGTTGAATGACTTTTGCCGTTTTTGTAGTACGAATTTGCGGAATTAAAGGCAACCTCGCCAACACAACGCTAATTTTTGAAAGCCGATCGTCGGACAAATGCGTGATCAACAGATTAGCAGACCTTGGGTGCCACTTATCAAGAGATGATAAGTCTAAATCGTCGCGGATGTGTAGATCGTGTCTTCGCCTACTACAACGAATGGAGGGGGACTTTGACACCTTGAAAAAATGGCAAGAGACGGGAACGCCAGAAGATGCGCCCTCACTTAAACGCCAGAGAGATTTTACACCATCTAAAACTCCAACAATGTCCACGAAAAAACTGCGTCCAAAACCATCCACGCCAACAGCTCATGCAGAAGTTAAATACCCGCGACCATCAGCTGATATGCCACCACGACAAAGTACGGTAGAGGTTAGTACAGAACAAACATTCAGAACTATTAATTTTTTCAAAAATTATCTATCAATGCATCTTGTTAATTGACTTGCATTTTACGTTTGTGCATGGGTTGGCGAGGGGGTTTAGTCTGAATTGGCCTTCTTAACTGTGATATAATACGATATGAATGCCCAGTCGGTGACCAAATTGTTGTCAAACATTATACACGTGTAATACTGTGTGTGGATAATATTTTGTAATTGTGATATTGAGATGGCAGTAGTTTCAACATTTTGGGTAAAAGGGTCAACGGGAGGAGTTGTATGGAAACATTATTTACTAGAGACAAACCGTGGGTAGTCGTAAAAATGAATAATGTTGACTTCTAACTAATCTTACAACTAATTTTTATCTCTCCCATTTTTCTCCTCAACAGGTTGTCATTCATTACCCATCTAAAAGAGAGGACAGGATAAAGTGTCCCACAGATGTAGCAGGAATAATTGAAAACATGGCAAAAGGAAAACTGAGAATGGCTGCCAATATTCTGGTTAGACACCATGAACTTTTTTCAGAAGTAAAACGCCACATTATTCGTGTTGTAGAAGACGAGGCTGAAGTGCTTTGTAACCCATATAAGGGTTTTGTGTTGTGGAAGTCATCAGCAGATGACTTAAAAGCATTTTCCTTTGAAAATATTTCAGCAGATCTACAGAAGATGTCACCATTTCTTTTTTCCATATTTAACACAATAACAAACCAGTCAAAACTTTCGACCTGTGTAGCTGCTGCTGTTGCATTAAGAGGAAGAGAACGACGCCTATCAGCCTTTGCTTATTATGTAAATAATGTATTACTGTATGGTGGCGCAAAAAAAGCAGTTTTTTAAAGATTGTCAAAGCTAGGAATCACAACAACACACTCAAATGGTGTTGGCAAACAGAAAGAGATTGCCAAAACCTCTGGTGAAGGCCTACATTTGCTTAAAGTTGCAAATGAGAGTCATTTGAACTCTGCAGAGGACAATGCAGTTCGTGCCACCTCAACATGTAACATTGATTCAGAAACAGTGATTGAAAGAATTAATGACAGCCTATGCCATATGCTGTGTCAAGCTCCATATCAATCGAATCAGTTTCCCCCCCCCCCTCCTTTAGAAAACTAATAACGTACCTTCACGAACAATAGATCGTAGTTCTCCAAGCCTGGAAAAACTCTCTCTGAAGGCTGGCTTTCCTGTCACACCTTCCCCCTAATAAACATAAATTATACAGAAGAACGATAAAGAATATCCTTCTAGTTGTTTTGTGATGTACATATATTCAATTACCTACCATTTGTATGTGGCGTGTACTTCATCCACGACGACCCCAACCAAGTTTTCCTGATAAACTCTGGATGCAAGCATGTTCCTCCATTTTGTATTTAGTAACCAAGATTCTGGGCTACCGAAAACAAGCTGGCATTTTCCATTTAACACATCGCCTTCATCATCACCAAGCTTAGAAGCAGGAATGCCCAGATTTTTAGCTTCTTTCACTTGGTCGTCCATTAGAGCCACCAACGGAGACACGACTAGCACAATAGGATTTTGCAGCCTTTCAAGTTTGGAGCAAGTTGGTATATTACACTCTTGCCAAAACCCGTAGGTAAAAATGCACAAACATCTTTGCCGTCCAGAAATGCACAAAGCGCCTCTCGCTGTTCATCTTTCAAAAAAGAAATCGGAGATTCTGCTAAAACTGACTTGATAGCCTCAGCTATGCGTCCGTCCTCCTGCGTAGCCATGTTTGTTTTGCTTCGGCCTGGCACTTCTTGCTTTCGTCAAACCCGGATATCCCGCCCTAAACCCCCAGACTGGCGCGTGATTGGCTTGAACACCTAGATGTTCTACTCGAAAAGGGTTGGCGGGAGCGGGGCAAGATGTATTCTCGAGTGTTTGTGAACTCACAAATACCGCGAGAATTCAGCTTGCAGGCAAGGTTAACATAAGCCTGCACATAAACTTTTGATTTTAATCCACAGTATGTACTTGACAACACTACGATTCATGTGGCTAGCATATTGATGATAGGACTAATGCCACAGATAAAGTACAGCTTTATAAAATCAACCAATTCATCATCCAAATGATGAGTCCATTAACACCCAATGCTGTGTTTTTCATTGTTTTTGTTATCAACTGGTATATTGTGGGATGAATTTCAGTGGGTTGCGGGCATTTGCACAGTAAACTTCAGGGCATTCTTCAACAAAAACAAAAAAACTGTTCAATTATGTATTTTTGCATTTATATACTCTACAATCATGGTTAAAATGCTAAATGTATGTATTGTGTATATATTTTTTAAGTTGTGGCTTTCCATGAAATGTAGAACTGCTACTGAGATAATAGAACCCATTCTGTGGCTTAGCTTCAGCTATCTAGCTATACAATTATCTAAGTGTGTATATAAGGGTGGAATGACAATGTGTGGTGTGTAAACTATTGCGTTAAGCCAGCAATGACAGGTGTCTGAATTTTTATGACAAGACAAGCAATAAAAATGTTCAGAATGGCAATTGTGTTTATATTATTTTTATTGGCTATGAAAATCCAGGGCAGGAAGGAACCCTGTGTAGGCCACATCCTCAGGGAACTCCTGCCTTATGCGGGTCACAGCACAGGACGGGATCACCACACGGATGTGCTGGCCTAGGTAGCCCCAACACCACCTGACCAGATTCCGGTACGCAAGGTGCCGGTAATTACTGCAATAGGTGATTTATGAGTTGTCAATCACGTAATTGTCAATCAATTATCCTGCAAAAACTAACCTGTGCACCAATGTCTCTGGCATCTCACCAAAGAGCTGCAGGTATGTCCCATATACTGCCTGCAGCACGTATGGGTTGAGGGCAACTGCCTCAAAACCTGGGTGCTCCGTAATGCAGGTGTTTACACCCACCTGCTGACATTTGTGCATTACCTACCACAAATGGGGAAATTAATGCTAGCTCAAATTGCGGAGGAAAACATTCAAGTGTACTGTTATGTCTTGTTCTTTTATTTTATTCAATTATACCTTTGGGGTCTCCCTACAGCAAACATTCTCCACTGGGGATAAAGATGTGCAGTTGCCACACAAACACCTGTTGATACAGAGTCATGGCTTATTATGTCGGTATGATACCACAATATCCATCTATGAACATATCTTCAATTTAATGTAAATATGAACCTTTCTTTTGCATTAAATCAAAGAAACCTATTAGCATGCTAACACCAATGTACCATTCAGTAACGGGACCCATTCTGCGCTGCACTGATGCCCCGGCAGGCTCGTCAGTGCCGACCGCACCGGTGGCCTCGGGCAACGCGCGAGCCATCGGCTCAAACATGTACGGCTCAGGGCCGCCGGCCTCCTCCTCCACATTAACCTCCTCAACCTCCACCTCTGGTGATGAAGGTGGAGAGAAGTCCTCTACCTCAAAAGAGCGCTCGGTCGCGAAGCTGCTGTCACTGTCACTCTCCATAATTGCTAGCTAGGTGTCAGTCACGGCACCAATGCCAATGTGTCAATCACAGCCCAGACCACGCCCAACTGTAAGCCCCCCTGCTTGTCCCCTGGTCCGCCGAGCAACGCCCCTTTTAGATAGAATTTTCAAATTTTCTTGTGGGCGGCGTAAGGCTGGGCACTGGTGTTTAGTTGATCTTTAATAGAACGCATCAGTTCGTGACATTCGTGATGTTCGTGGAGAAAGTTTTTGGCTGTCAAAAAATCTTCCACGAATGTCACGATTCACCCTCTGTTCGTGGAGTTCGCAACAGAGCGTGTCCTTTCGTGATGTGTAGTGGCGCTTCG
The DNA here is from genome assembly GCA_007210695.1 of Neogobius melanostomus. NCBI lineage: Eukaryota > Metazoa > Chordata > Actinopteri > Gobiiformes > Gobiidae > Neogobius > Neogobius melanostomus. The sequence continues at coordinate 237,604 of VHKM01000995.1, forward strand.
TAATTCAGCGTGAGAGCATTCGTACAGCATTCGTAGCAGAATCACTGTTTTCATGCTCAAAATTCATAGAAACACACGCTACGCCGAAAAGTTAATGTTCGTACCTGCACTATGCCAAAGAAAAGTCACACAAAGTCGGCCAGTCTGCACTCCAGGCCCGGGACAACACCTGCTGCTGCCGCTCCTCAGGTGCTGAAGTTGTTCCTCCGGCTTTTCTTCCTGCGGTCGTTCCTCCTAATGTTTGGGAGCCAGTTCCTGCCAACCCTATTGCCACCCCGCTGGAGAACCCGACTGTTATATATTTGTCCCGATTTTCCGCGCGTTTGTGTAAAAAAAAAAAAAAACTGCAAGAAGTGGGCCTTTCCCGCACTTCTTACTGTCCCTGAATGCATCTCCCACGCTTACGCACTGACCCAAACAACAACGCGTGGTTACAGTAGCTATAACATGGATAAGTGTTAAGACTTATTTACAACTTCTGACATGTAAAACAAGCGGCGATGGCCGCAGCAGGTGGAGACAGGCCTGTTGTTCTGGATTATGCAAAAGAGGTTTTTTTTCCAAATGGAGCTAATGATCAACCAGACGAGTGAGAATCATGGATAGGTGAAGAGTTCTACGACAGATCCCCAGGAGATCGAGTGCGCAGTGAGTGTAGTGTTTTTATGCTTAATGTGGAGTAAAGTCTGGCTGAATGTGCCGCTGTTGCACAGACTCATTTGACATAAAGCGCGTGTGTTTATTGCTATTGTTTGTTTTGATAGATTCAGCATTTGCCCGTGTCACACAGTGACAGGATAGTTTAGGGTTGAACTGTTGTGACAGCCCCATAGACTATGAAAAACGTTTGCTATTCTACAGTATATGGACAGGCCCGACGCTCAGCTGGTCTTTGCTTTTTGTGTAACCCGATTTGGCAAGAGCCCAATGAGTCAGGTGAGAGCACGGCGGAGCAACACGCCTCTGCTCCGCCTCCAACCCGGTGTGTGCGGCAGGCGGCTTGTCCACATTCGCCCGATTCTTGACAGATTTCTGACAGAACTCGACAATTCCCAATGACCCGCAACAGACCGCAACAGGGCGTAGGAGCGCGCCGCTGCGGGACGCATGTTCGTGACCGTGCGTAATAATTCGTGCCATTAATCGTAACGCGTAGTAACAGGTCGCAACAGTTTGTGGTGGTGCGTGAAAGCTCTACCCCGAATCATCACATTCGTGATCCTCGACCACGAATGTGGATTCGTGGCATTCGTGACTTGTCGTCGTTATGTGTAAACCCAGCATAAAATAGCACACCTATGCTACAATGAAATATTTTATTGTATGCTAATAAAAATATATAATATATAATTATAAATAATATAATTTTTATCTACACTATCTGGCGACCCCCCAAATTTGTCTCGCGACCATCATGGGGGTCCCAACCCCCAGGTTGAGCACCACTGCTCTAGAGTAGTACAGTTTGAAGAAGGACCAGCAGGGCGTCAAAGAATGGTAGTGTCCCCTGAGCACATACAGCATCTCCTTGAAATTAACTTGCCTGCATCATCTATCGCCAAACTCTTGGGAATCTCTAGAAGCACACTATACAGACGTATGGATGAGTTTAACATGCGAGTGAGAACATTGTACAGCACTGTCTAATGAAGAGTTAGACCAATGTGTGAGGGAGATCACATCCAGGTCGCCTCATTCTGGATATCGAATGGTGAAGGCCCTCCTGCATTACAGAGGACTGAGAGTGCAGTACGAGCATGTCAGAGCATCCATGCACCGGGTTGACACCAGTGGTGTCATATCCCGTACAATCAACCTGGGATGCATCAATCAGCGTACCTACTCTGTTCCAGGACCTCAGACTCTGATGCACAGATACAAACCACAAGTTGATCCGGTATTGTTTTATTTAATGCATTTATTTGATGTTGCTGGACAATGTTTCACTCATGCTTCAAATGTTATATTTGAGCTATAATATCATCATATTTGGAGGCATTGACGGGTTTTCCCGTCAGGTAAGCATTATCAGGTCAGATGTAGTGTTATGTCCATTATTATTTCACTGTTATATCATTGTGATGTTGCTTTGCAGATTATGTATCTTGGTGCATCTTCCAACAATCTGGCATCTACAGCTTTGGCTTTCTTTCAAACATCAGTGGAGAAGTTTGGTTTTCCTCTGCGGTATGTGGCTCTACTCTTCAAATGATGCGCCTATCAGTTTTCAACCCCCCAGCCAAACATTTTTCTGTACTTAATGTCAACCCATCATGTCGATGTTGTGTTTTCTATAGAAAATTGTTAAAGCATAATTACAAAATAAATATGAAATACAAGAGTTAGCTCTGCCAACATTTTCTTTTATGATCAATTTTAGGGTTCACAGCCTTGTGAACTGTCATCTTTTTCACCATGTGTTTACGTGTCTGTAATTTAATTGGGGATGAAAAGCACCTGAAAGAAAAGCACCATATAAAAGTGGTTAAAAGGTAATATCCCTTTCATCTGTGTGTTTTCTTGTTGCTCTCATATTAGTCTTCGATGTACTCATCTACCGCTCTCTTCTTCTGCACATGTGTGTAACCAGGGTGCGATTTGCTGGGGGTATGGGGGGGATTTTCCCCCTTCTGGTTTTCTTGTCCCCGTCTCTGTTTCTTTTATCCCTATCCCTATTTCTGCTGTATTACTGTATTAAACGTAGGGGGGATAGAATTGTAAAATTGGCTGTGCACCTGCTGGCCATTTGATTTAATTTTACATGAGACGTGGGTGATCTCTGCTTTAGCGGCTTTGATGCGCACGGGGTCTATACTCTGCAGAGAGCGATGGTCTGCGGAGTCAGAAACACTCATGGTTCGCATGTCTCGTCACCAGCACCAGGATTTTTGCAGAACTCTGCAAATAGGTGTTTTTTCCCCCTCTCTTATGAATGCCTGAAAGCTGACGCGCTCCCGGGATGGCACAGGCCTGGGGAACTATATGAGAGTGGACTTTTTGAGTGTAGCCTGCAAGGCTAATGCATGTGTCATTTCTGATGAATGAATATGCACAGGGAACTGTGTTATGTATCCTGATTGACTTTATGATCAGTTAAATCTATTTTTGCACACATACAGAAATGAGCTTGAAATGAACAGGACTGGCGTGTCTCCCCTCACGCTCTCTCTCTCTCCTGTGCAGAGCGCTGCAGGAGAGGGGCAGAGAAGTCGCGCACAGACGCACATGCCGTGGAAAAAGCGTTCTCTGGACCACAAGCAGCAAAACGCTGCTTATTTTACGTCAAAAAACCCGATCCGCGGGCAGCCTGCGGGGGATCCCGTAACCCGTGCGTTAATGCCCCCAGCCATGTGTGACACCCTGCACGTTTTACAACAGTTTACGACAGTTTGACAAACAGGATGAGGACCTTAACAAGTTGTTATTACTTTTTTTTTCCAACAAATTGGACACCATCCAAAGACAGACTAGTTATTTGTACTTTAGGTGATGTATACAGTAAGGTCCCTTTAATTAACTGAATTAGTGCTGAAGGGATAGCCTTAATTATTTTGTCAAGTTTGGTTCTAGAACATGAAATGTTGTATTTAACCCTATGTTGTATTCCCGTGCGCTAATGCCCCCAGTCATGTGTGAAATCCAGCACGTTTTACAATAGCTACATATTGACGAACAGGATGAGGAAAGATTATGCGCGGTTCTGATTGAGTTCTGAGAAGTGTACAATGTTTTCATAGTATATTTAATTTCTAATTTATTTATATAATGTAAAGTTGAGTTGCTTATATTGATTTTGTTGTTGTGTAACTGTAATTTCCTACTCAAAAAGTGCCTTAAACACCTCTGGTGAGCTGCTCCTCCTCCACCGATTCTGCAGGCCCTGTGTTGTCAGGCCGCAGACATGATTGACAGCCAGCGTGACTGACGGAATTATCAGCCAATCAGAATTCGATTTACATTGACATTACACCCCCAGGGCCTTCAGTATCTCAGAAGCTTCCCCTACGTTTTGTTCGTCTGGGAAAACCGCTAATGTAACCGCGTATGGGCAAGACGTTCCAGGAAATCAGAAGTAAACCGGATAAACAGATATTCCTCTTGGAAATATCCGAATGAAGTGGATGTATTGATAACAGATTTCCCTTCCTCATGAAGAGCTTCGATAGCAAGCAGTGGGACTCCCCGGACATGAGAAGAGTTCCCCCGCTGCTTTGGTTTGCGTTGTTGATACATCCTTTTGCGAACAAGTGCCACGCAAAAAGGCAGTTTTCCCCATACGCCTATTGTCGATCAGTTTATATGCATTTGACTGTGCGAACCAGGTTGATATTGAAGGCCCTGACTGAAACCCCACGGCCCGCCACTGTTTTTACGTGACTCATGGCACGCACACAGACCAGACAGGTATGCATCAACTTGTCTAAACTCAGGTAAGAACATATCTCTGTATTTAAAATAGTGGCCTATTCCTTTAAGTTAATAGAAAGGGATGCATCAATAAAAATATCCTTACCGTTTATGACATTGTCTTTGAGTTTGTCGTTTTCCCTCCAGAGCTTCTCAATCTCCTGCCTGAGGTCAGTGTTCGTCTTTTGGAGCTGCTCCATTTTCCTGAGCTCCCACATTGCAGCATCAGGCCGCTGACAGGAAGATGAAGCCTGTGAAATGGACACACCAGGGATGGAAATTAGCACCAGCCAAATACTGTATGTTCTTTAAAGTAAGCCCAAATAGTTGGTAGTTAGCCTAATGATTTGTCAATGCCAATAAAACCAGCTAATGGGCAAACTGTCCAAGTCGAACTCTAAGACATGAGGTGGTTATGTGGTCAATGCATGTGTGAGTTCAGGGTGGTAATGGCTCTTGAAGAAAAAAAAAATATATATTCTTGAGTCTATAGGTTGCGTTCATGATTTAGAATGTGATGATGTCATAATGTCAGGTGGAGGGCAGGGGCCAATACAACTCTGGGAGAAATACAGTTTTTATAAGAAATCTCCAAAACAAAAAATGACAAATGTTTTTCGTCTTCAGTATTTGATAGTGATTGGATTCACAAACCTGTGATATTATTTTTATGTCTGAAAGTCAAATCTACTGGACAACATCACGCTTATGTTTTTGAACATTGTCACCAGTTTTTGACGCCTCTCGGAAAAAGTAATTGGACATATGTGTGCTGGAAGACAATGAACTTCATGACAGTTTTTGTTTCATGTGGATTCTTCCAGTAATGTGAGATATGAGCCCAAAAACAAAGACATACACATCAGCATTTTGTCAGTTACTGCAGTTACCATAGTTACTGCCATGGAATTTTCAGTTGCTCCACCTCAGTTTTAAACTATGGCTCTTTAGAAAGTTGTGATGTCACGTGATCGCAACCTATTCTTGCTGTGATGCATCTATAGCATATACCTTAGGGCAGCAGGTGAAACAGGTAAGACCCAGTAGGTAGTGCCCATGCTTATCTATTGGTATGGTGAAGAGATTGTGATGATGTGGAGCTATTAGGGCTGCAACTAACGATTATTTTGTAATCGATTAATCTTTAGATTACTATTACGATTAATCGATTAGTCGCTTGGCTGTGAATGGTGTAGGAAATTTTATTTTTTTTACCAGCTAAAGTGGCGCCGCTTGAGAACAGGTTGATGGAGTAAACTTAAAGTGTTTGTAGGAGACTCTTTGTGCTAATTCTGCCTCTGATTGGATGAGACACAGACAGATATTCATGAAATTTACAATGTACAAAACACTACAGACCCTAACTATAAAAACAAAGTATGTTTTCATAAAAATACAACATTTTCATGTCATTTTTGCTCTATTTGAGTCTGTGTGAACCAGAAAACGATTAATCGATTACTAAAATAGTTGTCAACTATTTCAATAATCGATTAGTCGTTGATTATTCGATTAGTTGTTTCAGCCCTAGGAGCTATTGTAATTTCAAAGACCTGGGTGACTTGATGCATAGCATCCTGGATCCATGAAATAAGTGGCCTTTAGAAAATACAAATCTGCCTGCCAAAATGAGAATTTAACATTTGGGTTCACATATTTTTGCACCCTGTATTTTAATGATGGTACATTATTCATTTACAAAAGAAAACTGGTGGCCTAAAAGGTTGTTGTTTTTCCCTTATTCGTTTAATCAACGCATGAATATCAATTTCCAAAAGATGATTTCTGACAAACTTATTACTACTATAATTTCCACCACACACACACACACACACAACTAACCTTTTTACTTGGTGGGTCCTCTGCATATTTTCTGTTACGCTTCACACATCTTTTTGCGGAACTGGCCTGCGTTTCGTATGTGGTTTGCGTGGCCTCCATGTGGTCTTCAATCATGTGCTGCAGCACAGTGGAGCGCTCTACAGTTTATAGAAAGTAAAGGCCACAAAGATGAGAACTAATGATCGAAGGTCTTTCCACCTCCACAGAATAAACTTTTTCTTTTTTAATCGGGCTAATGCAGTGAATAAAAAAATAATCATGACTCACCTTGCTCCATAAACCCTCAAAAGGTAAACCTAGAGCCCATTTCTACTTGAAGAATACATGAAAACTTAGGTGTTATAATTTCTCACTGTGTCTAGCACATGCCATTGACATTTGAGTGAAGACATACTGTATACGCCAAGAGGTCTACCCCTTATTCTGACAACCCTACAAACCGACAACCCATCCATTGCGATGTCCTGCTAATCCGGCACTTTTAGATACCCCCATTAAACTTTTTTTTTTTTAAGTGTTTCCTGTTCAGTTTGTAAACTCCATTATCCTTAAGGATAGGGCTATGGTAAGGTTAGTTAGATCTAGTCGACCCACATATTTTTAATAATTATCTTGTGTGTCGGAATGGCAGGACGTTGCACAAAAGGGTTACACAGTGCCACTCCGACAAAGGGGATAAAAAAATGTCGGATGTTTGATAAAAAATGGAAATGACCCCACTCCGACAATTAGGCCTCAATGTCGGTGTGGGGGTGTCGAAATCTCGGTGTCTAACCGCTACGCTAGCCAGCTATCAGCTAGCTAGCTAATCTCCTTAGCTATCGTTGATTAGCTGACCCGGCTTACATGTTAATTACGCCATATATATTCATGGACAAATTACAACCGAACATGAAGCTTTACTGAAACAAACAAAACTCACCTGCACTGTTGTGAACTTTAGCAGTAAACAGCTGCCATCCACCTTGCAGCATTTTCCCTGCTCGCCACTCCACGACATACAGGCTGTCCCTGTTCTGCTCCCACTCCTCTTCCACAAAGCCACGAATGTGGTTTTTTGGGATGACGGAGTGTTTGCCTATGTCTTCCCCCTTGGTCCACTCTACCCACACATACATCCTTACAGATTAATTAAAAAGAATAAATAAGAATTTGTGCGACGATTCGAAGATGGTGGATTTGACCGTTGGACTAATCTGAACTGACGTATCACTACGCAGCCAAAGCACGCACACATTCCTACGCCACGCCAAGTAGTTCCTCACGCGCGTAACCAACGGATAATTGATCCTCCTTTCACCCTCAGTCTCAGCGGTGTCATGCGACCATGAAGCGACAATATAACAGGAATCCCAAAAGGATTCTCAAAAGAACTTGTAGATGGAGGTAAGTACCTTCTTGACTTGTACCCTAGCTAGATAAATAGTTATCCCGCATTAGATGAGTGAAGTTGAGACTTGGCCTTGCACTACCTTCACATAGAACGCGATGGAAGAAGAAAAAACGGCTGGCATTAAACGCTTGAATATTTTGAAAGTTTGCTTCAATGCCTGAAAAAAAAAATAGTGTATGAGTGTATGTGTATCAGAGATGGGAGACGCAGACTCCAGTCGGAATTTTTTGCGGGACTTGAGATTTACTTGACTAAAACTTGACTTGAGAGTTGCTGTTTGTGACTTGGACTTGAGGCCAGTGACTCTCAATGACTTGCTGTGACTTTATAGTTGTTTTTTTATTTGAGTGAAACTGTTGAACGATCAGGATTCATTGCGTAAAAGCGGCGTATGTTTACATATGGTAATTAGCCATATGCTTTTTCGGCTTCCAGACAGAGTGCATCTAATCAATACAGCCAAAAAGGAAGGAGGAAATGCGTGTTTCTTTGGATGCATTAAAAGTTTTCTTCAGTGAGTGAAGAGGTGACGATTCATATACATTTATTAAGGACAGGAAAACGTTCGAAACAATGACTGAAGCTACAGCACAGGCGGCCTCCAGAATGACAATGCGTAAGAGTTGGATTAATGACAGAAATCTTGGGGGCTTTTCGGTGTTTTAAGGCGTTCTCACAAAAGTTACAGCATTTAGTAGCTCTTTTCCGCAGCCACACAGAGCCCAGTGACAGCGGACTGAAGGTGGTGCAGAACCTACTTTGAGCAGGGGCGAATCCGAGCATACAGGGGCTGGGGCATTACAGAGGAACCACTGACAGAAAAAGCGCCAGAAACTAACAAAAATAAAAAATAATATTTATCTTTCAGACCGCAGGGAAAAGCAGCTCATGTGTAAAAGACTCTGTTTCCATTTATATTAATGAGGTCCCCCTTCCTTAAAATGCGGTCCCAGTAATTTTGTACATAGATTGGAGCATTTAAAATATCCATCCATCCATTTTCTTCCGCTTTATCCGGGGCCGGGTCGCGGAGGCAGCAGTCTCAGCAGAGATGCCCAGACTTCCCGATCCGCGCACACCTCCTCCAGCTGTTCTGGGGGGACCCCGAGGCGACACCAGGCCAGCTCGGAGACATAGTCCCACCAGCGTGTCCTGGGCCTTCCACGAGGCCTCCTCCCAATAGGACATGCCTGGAGCACCTCCCGAGGGAGGCAACCAGGAGGCATCCGGAACAGATGCCCTAGCCACCTCAGCTGGCTCCTTTCGACGTGAAGGAGCAGCGACTCTACCCCGAGCTCCTCCCGGGTAACTGAGCTCCTCACCCGATCTCGGAGGGTGCGCCCAGCCACCCTGCGAAGGAAACTCATTTTGGCCGCTTGTATTCGCGATCTTGTCCTTTCGGTCATTACCCAGATCTCATGACCATAGGTGAGGGTGGGAACGTAGATCGATCGGTAAATCGAGAGCTTTGCCCCCTGACTCAGCTCCCTCTTCACCACAACAGTCCGATACAGCGACCGCATCACTGCTGACGCTGCACCGATCCGTCTATCGATCTCACGCTCCATCCGTCCCTCACTCGTGAACAAGACCCCGAGATACTTGAACTCCTCCACTTGAGGTAAGGACTCCCCACCGACCTGAAGCGGGGAAACCACCTTTTTCCGGTGGAGAACCATGGCCTCAGATTTGGAGGTGCTGATCCTCATCCCGGCCGCTTCACACTCGGCTGCAAACCGCCCCAGTGCAGCTGAAGGTCCTGATTTGATGAAGCCAACAGAACAACATCGTCTGCAAACAGCAGAGATGAGATCCTGAGATTCCCAAACCGGACACCCTCCGGCCCCTGGCTGCGCCTATAAATTCTGTCCATAAAGGTAATGAACAGAACCGGTGATATAGGGCAGCCCTGGCAGAGACCAACACGCACCGGAGATCCTCGAAGTAAATGGTAAATGGTAAATGGACTCAACTTATATAGCGCTTTTCTACCTTTATCAGGCCCAAAGCGCTTTACAGTAAGGAACCAGTCACCCATTCACACTCTCATTCATACACCAGTGTACGCAGACACTGGAGGCAAGGAGGGTGAAGTGTCTTGCCCAAGGACACAACGACAGTGTGCATTTGCGGAAGCTGGGATTCGAACTCACGACCTTCCGATCACGAGACGACCCACTTTAAGTACTCCTTCCACCGCCCGAGCACATCCCTAGTCGAGGTCAACAGCTCCCCGCCCGCACTGTAAACAGAGTTGGTGAAGCACTGCTTCCCCCTCCTGAGGCGCCGGATGGTTTGCCAGAATCTCTTCGAGGCCGACCGATAGTCCTCCTCCATGGCTTCTCCGAACTCCTCCCAGACCCGAGTTTTTGCCTCTGTGACAGCACGAGCTGCAGCACGCTTGGCCTGCCGGTACCTCTCAGCTGCCTCCGGAGTCCCACAAGCCAACAAGGCCAGGTAGGACTCCTTCTTCAGCTTGACGGCATCCCTTACTTCCGGGCGCCACCACCGGGTTCGGGGATTGCCGCCTCGACAGGCACCAGAGACCTTACGGCCACAACTGCGAGCAGCCGCATCGACAATGGAGGAGGAAAACATGGTCCACTCGGACTCCATGTCTCCAACCTCCCTCGGAATCTGGGTGAAGCTCTTCCGGAGGTGGGAGTTGAAGACCCTACTGACAGAGGGATCCACCAAACGTTCCCAACAGCCCCTCACAACACGTTTAGGCCTGCCAGGTCTGACCGACTTCCTCCCCTGCCAGCGGATCCAGCTCACCACCAGGTGGTGATCAGTTGACAGCTCAGCCCCTCTCTTCACCCGAGTGTCCGAGACACGCGGCCGGAGATCAGATGACACAACTACAAAGTCGATCATCGACCTCCTGCCTAGGGTGTCCTGGTGCCACGTGCACTTACGGACACCCTTGTGCTCCAACATGGTGTTCGTTATGGACAAACTGTAACTAGCACAGAAGTCCAATAACAGAACACCACTCGGGTTCAGATCGGGGAGGCCGTTCTTCCCAATCACCCCCGTCCAGGTCTCACTGTCGTTACCCACGTGGGCGTTGAAGTCCCCCAGTAGAACAATGGAGTCCCCAGCCGGAGCACTATCTAGTACCCCTCCCAGGGACTCCAAGAAGGCCGGGTACTCTGCACCGATGTTGGGCCCGTAGGCCGAGACAACAGTGAGAGACCTGTCCCCGACCCGAAGGAGTAGGGACACGACCCTCTCATTCACCGGGGTGAACTCCAACACGTGGCGGCTGAGCTGGGGGCTATGAGCACACCCACCCCAGCCCGCCGTCTCTCCCCGCGGGCAACTCCAGAAAAATGGAGCGTCCAGCCTCTCTCCAGGAGTTGGGATCCGGAACCCAGGCTGTGTGTGGAGGTGAGCCCGACTATATCTAGCCGGACCCACCACCTGCAGAAGGAGCCATGGGGGCTGGTGCTATGCGATCTGGGCAGCTCCAACGGCTGCCCCCACGACCCGGCACCAGACAAGTGGAAGAAAATGAATGAATGAATACTTACATTACACTTATATTTATAAGTCAGCTGAAAGAGTCAGCTGTTTAGTGAGTGACATTGTGTGAGCTAAAGTTTCAAGTTCTTTGTTTCAAAAAGTAAAACTATACAATTTCCCTTTAAAGTGGTTCAATATTAGGTCAGTTATCACCTTCTAAATTACACTAGAATGCAGCAAAATAAGGATTTTTTTTTTATTTCTTGGGGGCTTCAAGCAGAGGTTTGGTGTTGGAACTGGGGCAGAGGCTGAAGGGAACAACGAAGGGGGTGAGGTGATCCATGCTGAGCCCTCATCAGTGGCCAAATCAACACTTTTGCTCTCCACACTAAGAAGTGTAAGGAGACCGTGGGGCAGCGGCTGAGCCATTGGTGGTGCCTTCATGGTCACCTATGAGGCACTAGTGATGGGATAGTCGGCTCTTTTTGGTGAACCGTATCATTTGGATTGGCTCACCAAAAAGAGACGGCTCTTTTGGCCCCCAAATGGCTCTTCATTTTTGTACACATACACTTTAAATTTCAGACACATTTAGCAGAGATTTTAATTCATAGCACTATAATTAAGAAAGAAATGAAAAGGAACAGAGGATATTTTTTTCATTGCTATTATATGGCTGATAGTAATCTGTGTCCACACTTTTAAAGCAGGTATCAGTTTAATATACTGTATGTACTATTTTTTGTTAAATCCTCTCCCCATTCCCTCTGCTGCCCTGTTCCCCTGAGCTGCTGCAGCCTCGTGCTGAGAGAGGAATACAGACTCCAGCCATCTAACTAACTATAAAAAAAAATATGAGGCAGATTGTTCTCAAATAAAAAACGACTTCAAGCTAGGGATGCACTGATTACATTCATGGATGAGTTTACGTTTAGAGAGATCTTCATTTTCGCTCTCTCTCTGTTTCCCCGACCCCATTCTCTTTCCCTTTCTCTCTCTCTCTTTTATTTCTTTGTTTTTTTAAACTTTATTTAAACATGTTAGGTTTAATACACATACATGTCGTGCCAGCCAGTGGCACATAAACTGATACAATTATGTATATAAATACAAAAACAGAACAAAACATCCCACTCCAAAATAAATAAATAAAATAAAATAAAATAAAACAAATAATATATTTTTTTTAAAGGGGGGGGGGGGTATGTGTACACTGCTGCAGGCAGCAGTGTACACATACCTTTATAAACATTGAAACAAGTTTTATGGCTGCTAAAGACAGTCAGCCAAACAAGGTCACACATCAGTAAATGACAACCTCCACAAATTCAATAAAGGATGACCATGTTTTATAATATTTACATTGAGACCCTTGTAAACTATATCTTAAATGCTCTATATGTAAACAAGACATCACCTCCCTCACCCAATGAATGAAAGAGGGTGTGTGTGAATCTTTCCATTTCAGAAGAATTAACCTTCGGGCTAAGAGAGAACAGAAAGCGACTGCATTGGTTTGGAATAAAGTTAGAACATATTGATTTGGAAGGACGCCAAAGACTGCTGTTATTGGATTAGGATCTATTGTCCTTTTGCACACAAAGGAAAAAGCCTTAAAAATGTCAGTCCAGAATCTGTTCAAGTCACCACAACCCCAAAACCTGTGACCCATAGTAGCAGGGGATTGTTTACACCTCGGGCACCCATCGTCAGTAATGTTATATATTTTGGCCAACTTTGCTTTTGTCAGATAAGCCCGGTGAAAGACCTTAAACTGTATCAACCGGTGCCGTATGCATATAGAAGATGAGTGAACCCGGCTGATGCTAAGGTCCCAAATCTCATCCGAGATCTGTTGGTTCAAGTCTAACTCCCAAGCATTTTTAACTTTGGCCAGAGGCTCAGGTTTTATGTGATGGAGTAAATTATATATTTTAGGTATTTGCCCTCTGGCCAAAGGTCGGAAGTGCAAACACTCCTCCAGAGGACAAGCGGTCGGTAAATTTGGAATCCTACCTAATATGATTAATGGCTCAGAAATGTTCAGTCGCATTTTCAGTGCCATTTCATGGCTTCAAAATTTCTGTGAAGCATGTGGCTATCAACAATTTTGAAGCCTTCTGGAATCAGGAAATATTATTTCGCGACAATCTTCATCCTAATCGTAGAGGTTTAAAGATGCTAGTGTCAAACATTCAGTCCCATTTACAAGGGTTACACCCATGACGCCAAGACAAAGTAACAAACTCTGTCCACCCAGCTGACCCTCACTGCTCTGAAAGTCTAGCCTCCTCCATACAAACCATAATTAGGCCCAGACGTGCAACGCCACCTCTTGTAAGAGCCTCAAATGCTCATAGAACACTAAAGACTATAGACCGCAGTAGTAGTAGTTCACATTCATCTGATAGTATTAATGCAGCTCCAACTCCTGCTCCCCAAATAATTAATAACTTCCTACAAGTCAAATGCGGACTATTAAATATCAGATCACTATCATCTAAGTCTTTACTGGTGAATGACCTGGTAGGTGACAATAGCATTGACCTCTTAGCATTAACAGAGACGTGGCTCCAGAAGGATGACTTTGTTAAGCTCAATGAATCTACCCCACCAAATTATGTTAATTTTCAGACAGCTAGAACCACTGGTCATCGTGGCGGGGTAGCGGCTATTTCACATTGTAGTCTGACCCTAAGACCCAAAACTAATTTAACATTTAAGTCATCTGAAAGCCTAACAGTATCACTTACCTGTCCAGATCGGATAAATAAAAAAGCAGTATTACTCTGCATTATTTATCGGCCCCCTGGCCCTTATTCTGACTTTTTAACAGAGTTCTCAGAGTTTTTATCTAGTTTAGTGTTAGAACAACGCCAAATCATAATAATGGGAGATTTTAACATTCATGTTGATAATAACAGTGACTGTCTGAGTAATGCATTTCATGCCTTGCTTGATGGCATTGGTTTTTTTTTCAGAACGTGAATAAACCTACTCATAGCCATACGCACACCCTAGATCTCGTTTTAACTTATGGGATAGAGATTAGTGATCTGATCGTTCTCCCCATAACCCTATATTGTCTGACCATTTTTAATTACTTTTAAGTTTCTCATCATGGACTATACAGCTCCGAAAGACAAAATTCAGATGAAGCGGACATGATTCAGCGAGAAGTGAGGAACCAAAGGTTATCCAAAGTACTTGGATAACCTTTGTGGATGATCTGCAGTACTACAGCAATGGCGGAGCAATGGCGGCCTCCAGTGTTGCGGTCATAAAGCAGAGCAGCTAGCGGCCATTGGTGTTGAGCATTGAATGCACATAACACTGCAGCTGAAAAACAAAACAAAAACATATGTGGAAGTTAAAAACAAAAAAACAAAAAAGATAAGAAATAATACCCCTTGGACTTCTCTCCTAACAAAGCAGAGATGACCCCAACCCTCCCCCCAAAAGAGCTTGTTGGTGACATGCAAAACAACTCGCCCTCGAAACTTCGGTCGCCCCGACGGGGAATGCCAATAAGATAAAAGGAGAACATTATGAAAAAAAGACAGTAAAATAAAATAAATAAATGTAAAGATATCTGGCACATTAGAGAAGCACTCAAATACCGGCTATCAATATAAAAAACTATATTATAAGAACGCAGATATATTCCTATTTATGTGTATAAACATATTAAAGTTAACAAAGGCTCACCGAGGTAAAAACAATCACTTGGAGTCCAATTAGTCATTCTTTGGTGCATCAGCATCTCGTAAAGCACTCAGCCGGTGTCCTGACGGCCACAAGCCATCTTTTGCTTCTTTGAAAGCGCCCCTCCGCTTCGCCACTGTAGGTGGGAGGTCCGGGAAGATTAAGATTCTGTCGCCATTGTAGGTCAGAGGGCTGTTTTGTGCTGCTTTGCGAAGAACTTCCATGTTTTCCTGAAAGTAGTGAAATTGGACAATGAACGGCCTGGGCCTCTGACCTCTTGCAGGGATCGGCTGGAGACTGCGATGTGCCCGATCCAATGTTGGCACAGCGTCCAGGCCCAAAACCTCTTGAAGTAGCTTAGCCACAGAAGCAACTGGTCATGTCCCGGTCTCGAATTTCTCCTTTACTCCCAATATTCGGACATTGTTCCTGCGCTGTCTCCCCTCCAAGTCTTCGGTCTTATCGGTGAGGGCTAATACGATGTCTTTGAGATCATTGACTTGCTCCTCTAAATCCACAACTTTGTCGGAGTACGTGTTCGTAGCTTCTTCCGAGCTAGTTAGCTGGGCCTGGTGGTCTTTCAAGCTAGCAGCCAAAGGATCAATCTTGGTGCAAAATTCCGTCCGAACACCATCAATCTGATCTGTGAAGTTGCTACGAAGCAAGTCAATCACATCGTTCAGGGCTTGGCACTTGTTTTCAACTTTGGCTTCCAGCGTAGTAATCTTATCAACAACATTCTTCTCCGAATTAGCTATCGCAGCCATTAGCGCCACAGTGTCCGGAGATGTAGCATAGCTATCGGCAGCCTTAGCTGTTTCCGTTTTTCTGCCTTTTTGGCCTGACATAGCCGAGAACAGCCGTTTTAGCAAGTGACAACACTTACAGTAGCACCTCAGCTGGCGACAGGTAACGCTTTAATGCCAGATATCACAGTATTTATATGAAAAAATAGCGTATCTCCACGGAGCAACTCCACCACGCGTCTTTACATGTCGCCGCTCCGAACTGCCCCTCTCTCTTTTATTTCTCTAAGGTGAGTGTAGCGCAGAGCAGTGCATGTGGAGCGTAACCCTTGTGCCCTGTTAAGGGAAATGTGCGTATCAGAGGGTATACTTGTTATGATAACTTTTGCTGTGGTTTTTCAATTTCCATCAAATTGGGAACGGACGTGTGTTTTTACATGTTTTTAAACATAATCTGAGTTTCATTCGGTTCTGGTCAGTTTTGACGGCGTGAGAAGTATTGTCCCTCTGGGAGTTTTGGGAAATCTGCATACCCATAGACTTCCATTATAAACTCTTTTTTTTTACCTCCCATCTCTAAATCAAGCTGAAACTTCTTTTTCCAGCAATTTCCCTTTTTTTATTTTCTAAATCCTTTACATTAAAAAAAAAAATTAAGGTCATTATAAATGTTGCACACTTTTAAGCCTTCCCCCGTCCTCTATTGCAGACCCATAAATCAGTGTTGACTTGCATTATATTTTCAGATTTTGACCTCCCCTCTATAAATCAAGGTTAAAATAATTGTCCCTGCAATGTCCAGTTTTTATGCTAACCCCTTACTTTAATGTAAAAAATATGTCATTATTAGTTTGTTCCATTTTTAAATCCCTTCACGCCCTATATCACAACCAGGCAGTATTGGTTTATTCATGTCTAGAAACCAGACCTTTTTTTTCCTTTTTTTCTTTTTAATGGTTTGGATGTGTCAGTGAGTCCCTCTTTGAGTCTGAATGATTGGAATGAAAAAATGTGTTCCAGTAGTGTCTCTATGGATGGTTGATCAGCAGGCTCCACTCTCCTCAAAACTGTAAAAACAGCCCCATACCCATCACTATGGGCGGGCCATGTGGAAGATGTAACCCTGCAAATATAGCAAATAAAAATACATCTACAGTGGTAATATACAAGATGAGTTGTTCATGTGTTTTTCTTTTCACAGTTTATTTTTTTGATGCACTTTGTCACAATATTTTTTTTCTTGTTTTGATCATAAATAATTATCTTACTTTTTAGGAGGTGCTCATAGAGCTTCTTATTTTTTTTATTATCTCAAGCCTCAAGGAGTCCAATTCCAGATGGTGCAGGAGATCACCTGACAGAGTTTGTCCTTTTCGGGTTTTACAGCCCATAAACAGAATTCCAATCCCAATTCATGTAACTTTGTGATCTGGGAAAAAGGTAATCATTGGTCAGTGGTGTGTACGCTAAGGCTAGCGTGATTAAATAAATAAAAATTATATTAAAAAAACATAAACTCACAGAAAGCTGCGCTGTCTTCACAGTTCTCTGCTCATTCCGACATTTTTTAATGTTGGAAGCCCAACTTGTCTCCCTGAGATCTTGCTGTTTGATCTTCAAAGCAGTGTCTGCAGGTGCACTGCCTTACTGGGTTTTCCCCACCACAGTGTGGGCACCTCTTTATTTTTGGCTTCGTCATTTCTAGTAAACAAACAAACAAACAAACAAAATAGATTAAAAAAGTAAATAGGCTATACGTATATTGTGAATGGAGTTTGCCTCTACCAGTAACACCAGATTAACATAATGGTAACATCTAGATTTTTTGGCAATAGCTAAGAATTGTTTCTTTCAGTGATATCACTATGTTTATCCAATCTTCTCCAATCTGAAAATCTACCATGTTAAGTGAATTTCAATTACGTTGAGTGATCATATTGCCACAAGTGAACATGTAGAGTGCTAACGCTACTATACATACAACTTCTACTCATCTGGGCTCTTTTGAATGTCCACGCAATTGATGACAAACTATTATGGTGATAGTTGCTGGTGGCAGAAGATTGTTTAATCTAATACATTTAAATTAGTTAATGCTTTTTTTTGAGTAATTAATTGAGTTACCAGATTTCTGACTTACCGAATGCAGAGCTCCGTGAAAATGCAGATTTTGGCGGATGGGGCGTAAACACTGACGAAATTGGCGGGGTCAGTTCGGGGTCAGTGTAAAATAAATAAATAAATACAATAGCTTTACTTATGTCGTATGTAGGACATATTTACAGTCAGTTTAAAAGACTAACATGGATAAAAATTAAAGTAATACAAGTTGTGGACGGACATAGCTAAGAATTCTGGGAAGTGTAGTGTCCGGCAACATTTCCCTGTAATCATTGGTCAACAGCGACACGTGACATGTAAGCGCTCTCCTCGTGAGTCGTGAATATGTCTATGGTCGTGACCCAAACAAAATTTGTCATTTCTAAAAAAGGAATTCAAATATTGTAAACGAGATTTTGGACACGTTTTCTATGGACTCTATTTTAAAAAGAAACCACACGTTAGAGGAAAACTCCACAACAAGGGAACGGGGCAGACTCAACTAATGGTAAGTGCTTTATTTCATACTTAAGGTGCAGTGTATATGTTTATATGTGATTGGAAGTGTCAATAGAATAGATAAGAATGGTGTCAATATGTTTTAGAGAATGGTGGGAAAACAGCGTGAAGAGCTGTGACATCACTTTTTTTTTTACAGCGCACCTTTTTTTTTTTTACAGAACAATGCTCTGTTTGTGAACAATGGTTTGACCCACCATAACTATTATTATCTGTTACATAAAACGTTTGCGTTTCCCAACCAGAGCCTCGACACGGTGCGATCTCCCTCATGTAGCAAGTTCTGTTTTTGTTTTTTTGTTTTTGATGCTGGCAGGAGTGGCGCGCGTTATTTCCTCTGGTGGTGTTTGAGAGAGGACAGGTGTAAGGTGCACAGGCCGGTAGGCATAGGTTGGTTGTTTGGCTCTTATAGTGCGCTCGAAATCACTCTCGAGGCTCCGGCTTGGTTTGTCCTGAACCCATAAATTTTTGGCTTTGATGAACAACGTTTGGGTTCAGATTCACGCAAATAGACTTGAATACTGCAGTGCTGTGCGTCTAGCCTGTGTTTGGTTATGATGGGGTCTTGCCTGTCTTGCCAGGGATTCCAGCGAGTGTGTGACTGCAATGTTGCAAGCTCAGTTTCAAACACATTATGCAGAAGATGTTTTGAATGGGAAAGCTAAAAGGTAGTTGTTAGAGGAGAACCGGAGATGTCCGAGGAAACACGGGTGGAAGGATGGAGACCAGTCTGGATGTCTTACGTAGAAGAAGTTTTATTACCGTAGTACAGGCCCGGAGACATTTGAACAGCCAATACAGTGTTGAGGGCATTGATCATTCAGAAGCCTGGCGATACTTCCACATAAAGAGGGTTAAATAGTGTTGGTGACACGTAGACACTAAGGTCTATGCACTGGCAATGTGCCACGTGGATCTAAGCGCTAACTTTGTGCCACGTATATTAGGCCAGAAGTCGTGTAGAAGGCCAAATGTACTGATTAGCAGTACGATATGTTAAGATGATATGTGTGAGGGCCGAATTAACCCTATAATTCCCCATCACCCCATCCTTTTGAAACGCGTACTAGCAGTTTCACCCAAGTTAAACCAAATTTAGCCTTAAGTAAGGCCCAATTAGAATTAAGTTAAAATCAATCAAGCCAAATTCCCAATAACTATCAACAAGATTAACCTCTTATGTGGAAGGATACCTGATCCCAACAGTATGAGGCCCGAAAAACCCATCAGTGCAGTAAATCTTCGCATAAGTACTCGTTCGATGGGGAAAGACGACCTCATCGCGCTGCTGCACCCAACCACCACCCAGCCACGACTACTACAAGTACCGTTGGGATCTCACCAGAGTTTAGTACATTAGAATCACATAGCAATCAATACATTTCATCTTAAAAATTGATGGCAACATGACCCAAAGGCGACCTGACAGTTCACTCAATTACATTGATTTATCAAAGTTAAAAATAAACACAAACAAAGTAATGTCAATATCAACCTTATTGATTACACAAATGAAAGCATCATTAAAGAAATCACGGAATCTTCACACCGAATAAATTCAGTGCACAACTCGTCGGCTTCAAGATCTCTGAGGGTGCGGGTAGACTACCGCACCCTCGACTCTCGGCGTGCCAATGGGATTATTCTGCCCACACACCGAGAGTTCCCTACGTCGTTGTTCTGCTGAGTAGCATGTGATTGGGGGAATGTCCATGGAGCAAGGGGGAATGTTCATGGGGCAAGGGGGAATGTCCATGGGGCAAGGGGGAATGTCCATTTTGCTTCTCACAATCTTCTTCATGCACCATTGACAAATAAAACCCTATCGCCTAGTGCTGGGCGATATGGAAAAAACTTATATCACGATATGGATTATTTTATATCACGATAACGATACATATCACGATATACCACAATAAAGTCAGTTTTCAGTTATTCTTTGAAAAGTTTGACAAAAATATCATTGCTTACTTTTTTCAACTTTATTTTGAAGCAGTGGTTTTGCTATGGATAATTTATATAGCATATATTGTCAATGTCAGGAAAAATGTGAGACTGCAGGATAAATGGGCTAAACATGATCTGACCAGAGTCAACACGAATTTAACAACAGAAATGTGTAAACTCGTGCGTAGAGAACGACTTACTCAGAGCATCATCTGCTCCTCAATATCAACGCTCATATTACACTAAAACAAATGTAAATTGGAGCTTATTATCGCCATTTTCTCAACTTTAATGTAATGTTTAAGAAACAGTGGGCGAGCAGTTTGTATTGTACGTCTTTAGCTGCTCTACGCGCTGCCCGATCCGTCTCTTACCTCTGATGGGGAATTATAGAGTTAATTCGGCCCTCACACATGGCCTTATCATATCGTACTACCAAAACAGTACAATTTGGCCTTCTATGACTTGTGGCATAGAACTCACGTGGCACACTGCCAGTGGTAGATGCTTAGTGCCTACGTGTCACCAGGTTTACTTAACTCTCTTGATGTGGAAGGATGGTCAGATTTGAATGTTAGGACTGTGCTACTGTACTGTGCTTTGAGCTCATGCCTCGGGTCTCGCAAAGATGGCAATAAAACTTCTCCTGCATAAGACATCCGACTGCTGCCTATTCTTCCCGACCTTTCGATCATCGTTTTGTAGAGATTCTCTTACAAATTGGCGTCCACGAACTCGTTTACACAGCTGCTCTGGTAAGTGCGTTTCTTTTTTTATCCTTGATAAAAAAGGAGGGAGAATGGCCTTACCAGACGCATGCTTGCTAAAAAAAGAATAATGCAATGGGAAATGTTTAAAGAGTAAAAAAAACAGTGTTATTGGTTGATTCTGGATGTTTGTTTCTGGTCGAGAGTAGGGATTTAGGTCCTGTACTAAGACCTAGAGTATTCGGATGCACAAGTTTAGACTAGAATGGCTACAGAGATGTGAGGCTCGATGCAGACTGTAGAGTCTACTGTTTAAGCAGCTAGTCGTCACAGGTATGAGAGGGACACATAATGTAGACTATTTTGAGTGTAAGCTTTGTTTAAGGTTGATTTGAATCTTGAACTGAGTGCTGAATATTGATCCGGTAATGGATTACATAGGCCGTGTAATTAATTACTTAGACGGTTGGAGGATAGTATAGTCACGGTCGAGTAGGACCGTGAAATGCAGACTTTATGTGGCCCTTGTATCGGAAATTGATGCAATGTTTACATGAAGTTTGTAGTTTAAACTGCAGCTGGTGGTTTTGTCTGAACGTCGTTTAGAGGAAATCGGGCAGTTGTGGTGAGTAACGGTTTGGTGGGAGAAGAGCCTAGGATAATCTTTCCCACAAGGTGCCGTTGAGATTTTTGTGCACAAAAAGTGAGAACGCTTCTGCAACGTATACAACCTACGTTTGTCTTTTGCGTTAACTTGAATTTAACCGTGAAAGTCCAGAATCAACTAATAAACATTGCGATAAATATCACGTTATTTTATTTAAAAGGTGAAGTTGGCTATAGTTTTGGATGCAGCTAGAGATTTTTTTTGTCCGTTGTTTGCGTTCCGTGTCATGTATCTCCGTGTTTGTCTGTCTGTCCACCTGCTGCTTTATCTAATTGTTTTGCTTGTCTGCAAGGTCCGTGAAACAAAGTGTTCCTGATAACGTCTGCCTAGAGACAGATTGCTGAGTCAGCATTAAAAAAGAAAGAAAAAAATGGCAACATTGTTTACTAGAACTAGCTACTAAGCTACGGTACAGATTAAGAGTCTCTGTAGGGTAAACAGTGTCGCATTTTGAATGACAGTTCAATTGATGATTCACGCTGGTGATAATGAATTGAGATTGTGTTTTGTTTTTCGAAAGTTGATGCTGCCTCTAATCTCTGCTTACAGGCCACGGGAACTGTGAAGGAGGACTGACTTCCGGTGTGACACCGATGTGTTTGTTTAGCTGCAACTTTGTGAGTACAACAACTGGGTTTTTAAAACACATAAGGTTAAAAATAATGAGAGAAAGGCGTATGATTTATGGCATTATGCTAAAAATATTAAAGATTTGTGCTTGACAGGCAATCAAAACAAATGATATTTGGCAACAGTGAAACAAAGTTAGGATCAAAATATGTACAATTGAGAAGTAAAAATGTCTTGCTTTTGTTGTTGTTGTTGTTATGTTGTAAAATGTTGACAGATGTTATTCTGCTGTGATTTGTTTTAGAAAACTGAGCTTTAAACCTGATTTTCAAAGTACCAGGACCTAAAAAAATAATAATATACTCTGTTTTTTGTAGTTGGATTTGCGGTAAAGTGAAACTTAATTCTGTCTTTAAGGTTCTGATGTCTGTGTAAGGCTTTGGATAGGAATGATGCGACCTTTGTTGAGGTTTTAGAAATGAGATATCCCCAGGCCACGTCAGCAGATGGGCTCTCGCTGGTTCTCTTAAAGATAGTTTAAAGCACTTGCTTATAATTTTTTACATATTTAGAGTCAGCCCAAGGTTAGATTCGAGAAGTGGTCAAACACTACCTTTGTGAGGGGAACAGTTAAGATTAGATTAGCTGGTATCCAAACTGGTTTGAAAAAAAATGTATTGTTTTGACTAAGGCTGTATCGCAGGCTAAGTGTTTAATATGATGATTCAACATTAGTCGGAATAATGTTTCCAAGGTGATGTCGGATCCCCAAAAGATGGCAGCGCCGAGACATAATGAATTCAAAACAATTCTTAATTGCAAACAACACTAATTTGAATATATAGGTCAAATAAAGAAGATAGGTCTAAACAAAACAAAGTTTAGAGTGGTGTTTTGCTTGAAATGGTCTAAATTACTAATACACTTTTACATCTCGGTTTTGCTTGCAAGGTTTTTGGGGGTCCTGACAGATCATTGTGCGTATAATTTATTTCCTTTAAAATACCAATTTATTTGAAACCTAGAATAGACGATTGACGTTAACATGATAACATAAACTGATCACTAATTGATATGAGAAGGTAAAACATAAACAGGAGATTCCCCTTTTTCTGAAGATTAGCCCTTTTTGATAGTGTACAGAGGATTTTTTTTTACATTCTTTATTATTATTATTATTACTTTATTATTTACTCTTATTATTATTCTTATTATTTACTTGTGTTGCTTTTCTTTCGAATTTTCTTGTTTTATTTATTTTTTGTTAGCATTTTGAATTTTTCTTATTTTGTAATGCTTTGCGCGATAGGACAACCTGATTTTTAAGTCTTTAATTTACTTTTACCTTGCCCCTTTTTGGTGGTTAGAGAGAGAAGCGGCTGGGCCTTTGTGCAATGCGTGAGCATGGTCCAAGTGCATGAAGGACAGTTTACAAAACCTGAGAGTCTGCCCTGCTCTCGAAACCAAACACCTCCTCTGCTGCCGTCCCCCAACGCCCTAAAAAGCTGTCTGCAGGCGGACTAGTGCTGCAAATTTGTCTCAGGTCCTGTGCTTCGCCCTCTTCCACTTTTAGCTTACACTTGTTTTGAATTTTTGCGTATAAATAGATGTTTATATATTTTTTAATTAATTTTTTGTGTTTTGCCCATGGGCTAGGCCCCATGGGACTCCGTGTTACTGTAAATTCTCTTTATTTATTTTTTCTAATCTTCTTTTTGACTTTTTTAATGCTCAGATTGGTCAAACTATTTGAATCTCAATTGAACAGCTATAATTATCAAGATAAAGTAGATAATGAAATAAATAATAAATAAATGTAATTGAATAGTTTGATATTTACAGAGTGATAAATAACTAACAAACATAGACATTGTAGGGTACATAAAGTAAAAATTATTCAATGTTAACGAGGCGAGTTTAGGTGAAGCCAAGGCCCGTTATTGCTTTAATAGTATATTAATTCTAATACTTTCTTAAGTTATAGAGAAATTGTACTAAGTTCAATCCTACCTGATTTGCAGTAGGCCTTAGGAATTTATGTAAAATAAATACATTACTAAATAAATTAATGACAGAGAGACCTTGAATATTTAATCAGTGATATCCTTGCAGCTGATAAAATATTATCCCTTAACTTTAAAAAGTAACTTGAGGTTACCATTCTCGTGTGAAAATGTTTTGTTGATAGTAGTGATAGAGATTAATTTGCTTGCTTTCTGATTAGTGCCCGAAGTGTGTTATAGCTCCCCATGGTGATGAGTTTCGCCGGTGGGACGGAGAGTTTGAGAGTGAAGATATGTACAGGGACCAGGTTATGAAGTGCCTTTGGGGTGATGTGGTGAGAGGTAGAGGCCCGTGTGATCAGGTGTCGATGGATAATGGAGATCTCGGAGGCAGGGAATGGTTACACGTGTTGAAAACGAGAGTCAGAGGTTTTGTGATATTGGCGAGGAGAGTGAAGAGGGTTTTAGAGCTATGTTGATTGGAGTCAATTAAACCGGAGTAGTAGGCGGATTTGGCAGAGGAGAGGTTGTCAGATGATTAATGATGTGATTATTGTATATTTCTTTCTATTTAGTGAGTCTAATTTTGTATAGTTGTTCTAGTTGTGTTCTAGGGACCTGGGTTAAGGCTTAACAATTCTCGTATTGTGTAAGTGTTGTCTCTGAACCTCACGAAATAGTGTGACTTTTATTCAAGTAAGTTGCGTGAGTTTTGTGCAGAAATTGATTGTGCAGTGTTTTTATTGTTGGTTTAGGTTTTAAGCAAAGAAGAAGTCCTAAATTCTGATAAGCGGTTGGTACTGGTGTACTTTAATTTGGAGCATTGTAATAAAGTAATCGTTTACACTTACACTGAAAAACCCTTTGATGCTGAAGTTGAAATGTAGTGTCGTTTGCCAAGACTTGTCAGCGGAGGCTGAATCCAGATTTGAACTCATAGCGTGTTCTTAGATTTAGATCTGAGACTGTGGTTTTGCGTTGCGCGCAGTCTGATGAAGAGGTTTGCATGCAGCGTAGTAGAACGGTGTCTTCAAATCTGAAGTTTGTGCTGGCAAACGTGTTTTATTTCAAAAAAATAGCAAAGGTGATAATCAGTGTAAATCCGGTATCTTAAGAGTCACTCAGAGAAAGGTCACACTTATGACCTCAAATGCATATTGCTCATTTTCCACACTTTCACGACTCTGGTGCACCGAGTCCGTGTAACTGTTGAAAAGAGGAGGGGCCAAGAAGGAGAGTCGATTTGATCTCTGTAGAAATAATTGTGACTCTTTTGATCTAGAAGGAACAAATTTTGTTTACTTACTTAAATTTACTTACTGTAAATTTTGAAAACAAAAGTTACAGTAACTGGTTGAACTTCAAGTCTAAAACCCGATCATTAAACACAGGGAAAGCGTCAGAAATAACGTGACGTAGTGTAAATAAAACCCAGTTGTTGTAAACAATAGGAAGTGTGTAAGGATATTATGGCTTCATACTAACCATACTAATGCCATGATTGCATTTTTAATGTTATATTTACTATAAGATCATAGGAGTGTGCCTATTTTTAGTAACCTGTATGTATTAAGTGTGTAACATGTTTTAATCTATATTCTTTCTAGTTGATAACGTTCATTTCCCACAGAGACAGGGAATTTGCAGAAGGGCCTGACTCAGGACAGGAGCTGAGGAGCAGAGAACAATACACATGACATGATAACATGTGGCCTTGTGCAGGCCGGAGTGTGCTTCTTTGTGGTTGCAGGAGGCAGCGTGGAAGAAGACAATGTCAGTTCGCTCTGATGTCCGGAGGCATCTGTATCCTTTGTGTATTTATTTTGTGTTTCCAAGCAAACGAAGGAAGCACTTATTATCCCATCATATACTGTATATTAACTTGCGATTGATAGTAATGATTGACATTTAGGTCATGATAATTGAACACAAATCTAACGAAAAGTCATATTTGGTCGGCAAGTTTGTAGAAATTGTACTGATGTGTGTGCTGTTTGCAAGTATAACATTATTTTCACAGGCGACCTGAGAGACGGTTGGATCTGACAAAAAGGCAACCACATATCGGTTTGGGTTTGAATAATTGGTGATTAAGATTTATGTAAGCAGACATAATGTATCGAGGCATTTAATACAAATTTAGCAAGATAATTGGTTCTACATTTGCATTTAAAAGGTTTACATTGGTTTAGTGTCAAAGTGTGGTTTGAGTTTAGCCAGAAGTAACTGTATGATATGATTTTGATGCAGGTGTTTGAAGGAGTTTGTGTTTGGAGAGGAACGACAGGTTCATCTTACACACCCC
Source organism: Neogobius melanostomus (assembly GCA_007210695.1). Lineage (NCBI taxonomy): Eukaryota > Metazoa > Chordata > Actinopteri > Gobiiformes > Gobiidae > Neogobius > Neogobius melanostomus. Next base: position 263,983 of record VHKM01000995.1, read on the forward strand.
ACTTTGCCCTTGCATTTATTTCATTTTGCATCATTTTCATTTGTACATTTATGAGTGTTTTCATTTTATATTTGCTTTTAATTTTATATTTAGCTTTATTTACTTATTATTTACATTTATTATTTAAATGTTTCTTCCTCTTTTATAGTTGATAAGTTTTTATACACTTTTAACTTCATAGGATGTGTTAAGTTTTTTTTATATATTTAGTTTTGTTATTCTAGTTTTTGTTATTTTATGCATTTAATATTTTATTATTTTTTATATTTGTATATTGCCTTTTTATTGCCATAACACTGAGGTCCGACATCAGTGGCAAATACCAAGTTGAGCGTTAAGTCAGGATTTGTTCCCGCGGCTCATAACCACTGATGGTTCACATTTTGTTTCCATAAGCGCGACAAATGTACAGAGATTGATTAGGACTTAGTGGGAGGCCATTTTTTGTATACCTATTTCTATATTTACCTAGTTTTTAACATTTAATTTTTATGTTTTTATATTTCTTATTCTTTCTATTTACTATTATTATTATTTTTATTTTATTATCCTTATTTATTCTTATTTTTATTCATTTTTTGGTCCAGTCAGTTTTCAGCCTCTTGTGATTTTGCATTTATATTCTAATTCATAGTGCTTATCTTTCATGGCTTTATATATCTGAATTTGAATTCATAACTTTGCAGGTCCGGACTCACAAGATGCATGGAGCAGGTTTTAATACTTGGTTGTCTTGTGGGGAGGTCCTGTCATTTTATGTTTTGTGTGTTGCTTATTGCAGGTATGTTTAGGTCGGAGGAAGGTTTTACGCTCTACGTCAGAAGCCGATATGCCTGAAGTATACAAGGATGAATATGTTTTGGTCTTATTGGGGGTTCTTGCTTAGCATTTTTCAGTAACATTACTTTTAATCTTGATTAAAACATGGGAAGCGGGTGAACTGTATTCTGTCTTAAGCTAGTTAAGATCGCAAATAATGAGGGTTACCATCCAGTTAGATTTGAATTTTATGGGAAATGTCATTGTGCATAAAAGTATGACTTAGCATGCTTCTCCTTGGACGCCGTTGACTCTCCACGCCATTCTATTCCGACATGGAGGTTCGTAAGGACATCTTGATGGCTGTGGGTATATTAATCCCGATGGCTCATCCAAGATGGTCCAGTCATGTCCTTATAGATCCGAGGCACCTGGAGGTGTTTCGACGTCCTGAGTGTGAAGATTGTTCTTTTTGCTTATGAGCATTTCTCTTAATAGGTGAATGTGGTTTTCCTGAGAATTGAAATTCTTATTTTTTTTTTTTTTTTTTTTTTTTTTTTATATTTTTGTGGTGTTTGTATTTTCTTGTATGTACATTTTCTGACTTGGACCAATAATAATATAATTTGCAGGAGAAACTGAATTGGTGGCCATAATCTTTTACCGTCCCTGGATAATTGGCAATAGAGTCTGGGATCGGACGTTTGGTTATGGTGCCCCCTCTTATACGCCCTTAGTACTTGATGCATGTGTTTTTATTGGTAGCAGTATTTACCCCGATTGGGTGATTAAGTGAATCTAATGACCACATGCCTCAGTATTTTGGGGTCACTGAGAGGGGGGTCATTTTATTCCATCACAATGACCCGTGTACTGTTGAATTAAGTGTTGAATATTGTTATGAAATGTAGATTCTGTGTGTCCTTCCACATAGGAAGTTAATCTTGTTGAGAGTTTATTGGGACTTAGCTTTGATTGATCTTAACTTGATTCTAATTGGGTTTTATTTAAGGTTACATTTACTTTTAACTTGGGTGAAACTACTACGTGTTTCAAAAGGGTGGCGTGATGGGGAATTATAGAGTTAATTCGGCCCTCACACATGGCCTTATCATATCGTACTACCAAACAGTACAATTTGGCCTTCTATGACTTGTGGCATAGAACTCACGTGGCACACTGCCAGTGGTAGATGCTTAGTGCCTACGTGTCACCAGGTTTACTTAACTCTCTTGATGTGGAAGGATGGTCAGATTTGAATGTTAGGACTGTGCTACTGTACTGTGCTTTGAGCTCATGCCTCGGGTCTCGCAAAGATGGCAATAAAACTTCTCCTGCATAAGACATCCGACTGCTGCCTATTCTTCCCGACCTTTCGATCATCGTTTGTAGAGATTCTCTTACAACCTCCTGCACCACGCCTCTCCTCTCTTCTCTCTCGTGTGTTTAATCCAGATCCACGCGCTAAAAAGATCCATCACTAAAAAGCTGTTTAGTTGCCGTGCGTAAAGCAGAGTGAAACCACGCGGTGTTTAACAGGGAGAGAGAGCCCCGCGTGTACGTCCATTAGATGTCGCCGTTGCTACAGCAGGTGTGGCGGCGGACAGAGATATCGTAAAGCAGGGTGGTGTCGCAAAACCACAAGGCAGAGTTTCTTTGCGAAAAAGTTCTTTTTATTCTTGTTTATAATCACTTAATATAAACTTAGACGATGTATAGTGACAAGACAACACTAATACATTCTTGTGGCCTATTTAATGAAATATTTGCTTTAATAATTGATTAAATTAGGTTAGAAACGATAGAAACGATAGAAGAGAAATGGCACGATAGGCACTTTTCTATCGTCCCCACGATATGTATCGTCATATCGCCCAGCACTACTATCGCCTATCATTTAAATCACAATAGAAATAACACATCAACAACAAAAAAACATCACAAAAAAATGATGAAAAATAAAATCACAACAGAATTGAATCAAACATCACCACTAAGTAAACTATGTGGCTGATTAAACACCTTTTTTATTTTTATTCTTTGTCCTCACTCCGCCTAGGAGCAAGGCACTCTGCATTTCTGTAAAATCAATCACAATAAACTGAGTGAACTCATACCACTAAAGTCAGGTAAAATGTTACACGGATTTCAACATAATTGGTAAATCAAGTCAGCAGGCCTGGAATAAAAATAATAAAAGCAATAATAGTAATAATAAAATAAATGAAAAATAATAATAATAATAATAATAATAATAATAATAATAATAATAATGATAATAAAGGAAAAATAAAATAATAAGAATAAATGAAAAAGGAATAATATAATATAAATTGTAAACTTAAATCAAGCTTGTGGTAAATACTGATTCGCTGTTAATAAAAACTAAAAAAAGAAACATATGTAAATTGAATAAATGTAAAAATGTAAATATATTAAAAAAATTTAAAATGTATAAAATTTGGTACGGTTAAATACTGATTAAGTGTAAGGAATAATAAAATGTTAAAAGAAAAAATAAAGTAATGAATAAAATGACATAAAATAAAAACGCGGCCTCCTTACTACTGAATCCCAGGTTCATTTCATTTCAATCTGTAAAGGATCTGTGTTGTGGCGCTTCGAGCACTGGGGGTCTCCACTGAGCGTTGGTAATGTTGCACGTCATTTCACCATTCTCTAAGCTATATGATACTACTCTAGGAGCTTGAACGACTGCAGCCGCAGTCTTCTTTGCTAGGACCTTACTCACTGCCATTGTACACGAGCCTAAAAGGCACACCATTACAATGAGTGCGGCTACGCTAACGAGAAATTTGGTTAACCCGGAGCCCCATGCTCCAAAGAAGCCAGATATGTCTCCCCAACGAAATCCATGTAGACGGTGTAGTTCCTGAACCCCCTGTTCTGTGTTGTGTACCATGTCCATCACCTCCTGTGTGGCATCCGGAACATAGGTACAGCACTCTGTTGATGCTATTACTTTACAGGTACCCCCTTGTGCAGCTAGCAAAAGATCTAGGGCCATTCTATTTTGTAAAGCTATATTCTTAACCTCATTTAACTCTTGGTGTTCCGCCAGCATGGCCCTTGCCGAAGCGTTTAAGTGTGCCTCTAATACTTTGGATAGGGAGTAGGGGTGTGTATCGCCTAGTCTCAGGCGATACGATACGTATCCCGATACAAGGGTCACGATACGATACGATACGATATATCCCGATATTGAAGAATTAGACGATTATTGCGATTTTTTTTTACTACTTTGGAAACAACTATTCAGTAAACTTGTCCACCTTCATTAGATTTGTATCAAATACATTTGATCTATCTATCTTATGATATAAATGCTTTTCACTAATGTGCTTGTGACTGTGGTGTTTATGGTGATTATGTACCTTTGAACGGAAAACAGATTTCTTGGAAACCTAGTAATGAAACCAATTACTGGGGATGCACGTTTTCTAGTATTTCTATAGTTGGGAGTCCTTGGCGATCAGTAACTATTATGGGTTTCATCCATTAAAATATACAATAACTCAGACGGGGCATTTAAAATTGTGTCTACTCCACAACGGGTGTCACTCGTAGATCAGGGACATAATGACACGGGCATCACGCGCAGCAGTAGCACACAACTGAAGCAGAGGGGAAACTACAGCAGGCTCTTTTTAAACTTGTGTCGTAGTACTGCAGTGGCGAGACACAGGTTTAACATGAGTATGCTGTATTTACTGTAGTTTCACCTCGGTTTCGTTTAATTCCGTAATAAAATGCTACGAAGATAAATCCATGCTACGAAGATAAATCCTCTCCAAACGCAGCGGCGACGCACTCAGCAATATGCACAAAGCTGTGGCTCTCGTAATAATCCAGGTCTCTGTCTTTGCTGTAAAAGCCAAAGCCAAATGTAGAGTTTTAAAAGAGCCCCGTAGCGTCTCATAGCTCATTCTTTTCCATGCTAAGCTCTTCCTGTGTTTCTCTAACTCTCACTAAATTCTAGTGTTACTCAAGCGGGCTGCGCGGTGCGCTGCCATCTAGCGGGCGGGAGTAAAAGTGCAAGACCAAAGAGACGCTGCAATGAATATTTCCCCAAAAATAGATGTTTAAATATCGATACGGGCGCTTTTGTATCGATACGAGAATCGCGCGACGTAATATCGCGATATATCGGCGAATCGATATTTTTCAACACCCCTAATAGGGAGCTAACCTCCTGTTGTGTGACGTAAACCCCATACCATGGCAACAGTGTACCAAGTACCTTGTCTGTTGTCGTTAAAGTGCGTTTGTTTCGGTGAAGCGGCGCATAGAGCGCGGCAACTTCAGATGTTGCGACTTTTCGAATCATAGGGATTAAATATGCCAAATAGCAGGTGCCGCGCATATTTTCATATGGAACGCAACTGTATGCCTTACCCCCACACACCATGTAGACTCTTTCAGGGAGCGGGATTTGCCTCACTGCGACTCTGAGGCTGTGGCGCACAGGGTGTGACCCACGTTCTGCTTGCATCAGTTCCCACTCCCTGAAAGCAGATGGAAACGTTAATCAACTCATTAACCAATACAGGTGGTATATATTGGGAACAATCTCGGAGGCCACTTACTTTAGTCCGAATTGGTTTTGCACATTCCAAAATGTTCACCTTTACCTCATCTACTGATCGGGTGCCATACCAAGGGAGTACACTAACCAAAGCTTCCACCAACACTGCAGGTGTGTAGGGCTGCGGAAGGCATACTTTCCTCTCATCTCGACTACTGCAATTAGTTTGAGTTAGCTTCAATTGCATTCTATACTCAAACCCTAATCTAGTGTACATTTGAGCGTAAGTTATTCTCAATAGGGCCGTTATGTTAATACCACGCGGTAGGTGTTTGGCATTAACTTCATCTATTATTATTTTTGCGAGGTCTTCATATTTTTTATCATGCAAGCGCGCAATTGGAAATGAAGGAGTGTAACACTCATCCGAATGGTTTTGCACACCGTAAGCCATGTTGTTCCAATTGTACTTAATGTAATCTGCCTTGCTAAATGGAATTGGAGATAAAATAGACGAATGCATGGATTTGGGCAAATGCTGGCACACCCAACAGTTACTGAAATTACGCTCTCTAGCATAATCTATCATTAACGCAATGGCGGAGTTTGGATGTGCACTTTGTTTGGTCATATTCAAAAGTCCTACTTTTAAGCCCTGATCACTATTTGCGTCTGCACAAGTCCTAAGTCGCTGTTTACCTGGGGGATAATTAATTCCCCAGCGTGAACAATCTGGTTGGTCCTTCAGTTGTTGCCTAGTAAAGCACCATAACTCAATGTTGGCTGTATCTAAATCTTGGGGTATATACTGAACCAATGTTATTCTTGGTGTATGCCGGGAGACCTCTACGTGTACATTTTTGGTGTCGTCTGTTACCCACTCCCAGTACCCATTATATTTCTCTCTTCTTGCCACAACACAGTCCCCGTATCGACATCTCGAGCTCGGCAAACGAAGTTAAGTGCGCCCACAGCCCTCCTCCCTCTCGGACCGCCTGGAACCACAAACTTATTAGTCTGCACAATTTTGCGGTCAACATACCTCTCGCCTTCGGTGTCCAGGGGAGGGGGTAACTTTGTGGACCAGAATAGATGATGATATGGCGGGTGACGTTGGGACAGGGGGAGATGTTTCCCCTGCTCTTTGGACCGGACTTCAGGCGCGCAGCTTGCCATCTCCGCCGACCAGAGGAGAGCAAGAGCCAGAATGGTCATTACCTTGAGGAGCTTGTGCCTGGACCCTGTGACAGAGGGGGAAGGGAGCGCTGATTCGTCTCCCCCCCCTCTTGCTGTGGGGCCTTCTGGCACCTCGTAGCGTGTATCCATTCCGGTTTACCCTGCACCTTTACGGCTGTCCTTGTCGTCAGCAACACCTGATACGGCCCTTTCCACCTAGGAAGAAGAGAATGCTTCTCTATTGATTAATTAGTACATCATCACCAGGTACAAAGTTATGTGTGCTCTCTTCGGATGGTTTCGGGATCCTGTTTTGAACCTGCAAGTGAAATTTCCTGGTTACATTAGCAAGAGCCTTAACATAGTCAGCCAGGTACTCCTCAGTCCATAACAGGGTAACCTTATGTGGTGTAAGTGGAGGACTCACCCCGGTCGACATTGGTCTGCCCATCAGGACCTCATGTGGACTCAGACCAGTCGTTCTATTCGGCGCACTCCTAATAGAGTACAACACAATAGGAAGAGCATCGGGCCATTTCAAACCAGTGGACTGGACAGTTTTTGTCAGTCTTTCCTTAATGGTGCCATTCATTCTTTCCACATAGGCGGATGAAGGTGCATGATACGGCACGTGCAAGGCCCAATCGAAACCTAAGATTTGTTTTAAGTTTTGAGTTACCTTTGCTATAAAGGCCGGCCCTCTGTCACTGTTAATGTTCCGTGGCACCCCAAACCTCGGAATTACCTCTTTAATCAGGCACTTCACCACTGTGACGGAGTCTTCTCTGCGGACAGGAAATGCTTCCACCCATTTGGAGAAAGCATCTGTAATGACCAGCAAATATTTAAACCCTTGGCACGCGGGCATGTGTGTAAAATCTACCTGCACGCTCGTGAACGGCCCTTCTGGCATGGGGAGGTGGTCATGCTTCGCTGTACCTTGTCCTCTCTTATTCTGGCGACAGATCATACACCTGGTTACAAGTTCTTCCGCAACTTGGTCCTTTCCAGGTGCATACCACTGTGAACCAATGACGCCTGAGATAACAGCTTTTCCTACATGCGCGGGTCCGTGAGCTACACGGGCCAATACGTGTAGGAGCGAGCGCGGACAGACCGGCCGTCCGTCCGGATGGAGCCACAGACCTGCCTCTCCGTTAGGCCCACAACCTTTCTTGACCCATCTCCGTTTTTCGCGGTCCTCAGCACGATTTTGCAATTCCACAATATCATTAATGGAAGGCAAGGCAATTGGTTCAGTTTGTTGTTTGCTAACACATTGGAGTGCCGTGGGGGAGGGGGAAATTGCTGATTGTTTGGCTGCCATGTCAGCTCGAGCATTTCCCCTTGAAACAGGCCCATCATCAGTTTTGTGTGCTTCACATTTGACGATTGCTAGTTGTTTTGGCAATAAAATCGCATCCAATAGTGACTCAACTAATGCATGATGTTTCAACGGCTTACCTGACGAGGTCAAGTACCCCCTCTGTTTCCAGATCAAACCGAAATCAAAACAAATGCCAAATGCATATCGGGAGTCTGTGTATATGGTCGCTACCCTGTCCTTCGCTAGTGTGCATGCCCTAGCCAGAGCATATACCTCGGCCGCCTGTGCGGATGTACCATCTGGGAGAGGCCCTGCTTCGACTGTCTCCCAATCATTAACAACCGCATAACCTGCTATAATCTTATGGTCAGATGGCCGAGTAGCGGATCCATCAGTATACAGAATCAAGTCAGAGTTTGGTATTGGTGTCTGCTGCAGATCCGGTCTAGGAGAGGTACTGGTTTCTATCACAGCTACACAATCATGTTCATCATCTCCTTCAGAGATTGGCACAAGAGTGGCAGGATTGATAGGAGGGGAGCGTTTTAGTGTGATGTTGGCCTTTGACAGAATAATTGCCTCGTAACCAGAGCGACGTGCTGCCGACATGTGCTGTGTGGCTGCTGTATTCAGGATATGTAAGACCGCGTGTGAAACATGGACAGTACATTCATGATCTAAAACAATTAAGGATGATTTTTCAATCATTTCAGCCACTGCTGCTACTGCTTTGAGGCATCCAGGCATGCCCATGACTACATGCGAAAGCCGTGCGCTGTAGTAGGCCACCGGCCGAAAACGCGACCCGTGCATCTGGACGAGGACCCCACAGGCGAACCCCTCCTTCTCGTGACGTGAAGGTGGAACTCCTGAGCGTAGTCTGGCAGGCCCAGAGCAGGAGCAGACGAGAGAGCACGCTTGATGTCCCCAAAGGCCTTGATTAGTCCTTCTGTCCATAGAACAGTCTTTGGTGCAGTCTGTAGTGTTGCAGTACGTAGGACGGAATCCATCGCGGCGTAATCAAACAGCCAGTGTCTGCAGTAATTTGCCATTCCAGGAAGGAGAGCAAGTCTTTCTTTGTCTTAGGTGGAGGCATGTTGAGGAGAGGGCGTATTCTTTCAGGCGACAGCATTCTGTGTCCTTCGCAAAGGATGTGTCCCAGATACGTGACCCGAGTCTGGCAAAACTGACCACACTCAGCGAGGTGCTTCATGAGTGTGATTGAGTCAGCTTGACAGGCCTGTTTTGATTTTCCGGCGATAAGGATATCGTCCGCGTACAGCAACAATGTTGATCCCCCCGGGAGATGGAGATCATCTAGATCACGCTTGACCGCAGCCGCGTACAGGGCGGAACTCTCGCAGTACCCCTGGGGCAGCCTTGTGTATGACATCTGCGTATCGCTATTGTGAACGCAAACAAATATTGGCTGGCTGGATGCAATGGAATTGAGAAATATGCCGAACATAGATCTATTGCCGTATAAAATTTAGAATCAGATGGTAATGAAGCTAAAATCGTGTTGGCATCAGGAACAATTTGTTTGATTGGAACAACAATCTCGTTAATCGCCTTCAGATCTTGCGTGAAGCGCCAGTCACCTGGGCGGCCAGCCTTTTCTATTGGTAGAATTGGAGTATTGCAAGGGCTTGTCACCTTCTTGAGAACTCCCTGCTCTAAAAGTGAATCAATTACTCCTTTAATGCCTTCGGTGGCCCGAGGGGAAAGCTTGTATTGTCTGATTCTTGGCAGCTTAGCATTAGCTTTGAGTGTCACTCTGTGTGGTGTTGCAGATTTAACAAACCCTACATGATTTTTGTGCATTGCCCATAATGTAAGAGGAACTTCTGCAAGTTCTGAAGGAGGACCAAATGTAATCTTAAATGGTGTGCTTTGTTTGCCAAAAGTAGCAGGTATTCTGTCAACAGGCTCTTTTAATTGCAATTGATAATTGTTTTTGCTCAAATCATATGCTGGCTGTAGTTCAGAGAATGTTTGAGGTTTCGGAGATAGGTGGCAGTATTTCACCATCTCCCTAATTTGACCTAGATCACACCCAGGAGTCAAGGCTATCAAAACAAAGCTGTCTCCTCCGGGTCCTGCATCAGCGCCCTCTGTGCCTCTGTCAATTTAATTGGCAGAGCGCACCCTTGTGGACCCACGTACAGGAATTGCTCAGCCTCCAGCCACTGTTGTGTCTCTGCAATGTTTTGAACTGCCTGAATATACTCATCTGACGGATTTACGGCAGTAGTGCAGAATGTTGATAAGACCGGTCTGGCAGCAGACATCAAGGCCGCACATGCTGGAGATGTTTTCGCCAAAGACTGGATTCTGGGGACAGAGAAGAGATTTTTTAAATCAAAGTTTTGTAAAGTCCAGCAGTAATGTGGATGTGTGCTCTGTGATATTACTTGTGTTGCCTGGGTTACCTGTTCCTCTGGAATGGTCAGATACAACCCGTCCGGAGTGCACTGAATGCTAGCATGCAACTTACATAACAGGTCTCGGCCCATAAGTGAAACTGGAGATGTATCTGAAATCAGAAAAGAGTGCTGAACATCTGTGTTGGCAACAGACACCTCAGAAGAGGTGGACACCGGTTCATAGAGAGACACACCCGCTACCCCCATAGTGGCTATATACTCGCTAGTCGGGCTACAAACATTATCATTGTTGACTGCTGAAAGCGTGGCCCCACTGTCCACTAAAACATTTACTTTTTCACCATTCATTTCGACTGGCAGGACAGGATTATCAGTGGGGTTTTTTGATAATTGTATTTTTACAGATTGATTTATAACATTATGGTCAATTTCACAATTTAGTCCTGCTTGTTCACTGTGTGGGTGACTATTATTTAATCCTGCTCCCTCACGGCATCTCTAATCTTGCATTGGTTGAGTGCTGGGCAAGGCCGGCAGTTTTCTTTTTTGCTGATTAGGCGCGGAGCGATTAGATGCTGGGAGGTGAGGACATGTACTCATGTAGTGTCCCAATTCCCCACAAAGAAAGCATGTAATCTTCGCCATTTTGGCTGCTTTCTTGCTCTGATTTTTTGTAACAAAGTTTGGGTTGGTAAATTGTGCCATTTGAGTTTGGTTACCAGTTGGGCGTCTGGCAGCTGTAAAAACACCCGCTCTCTCCATGGCCATGAGTTTGTCTAAAGTTAGTTGCCATGGGACTGTTTCCCATTCGACTACTGCTATTTTGTAAGCCAACTGGGTCTGTGGGCATAGCGCATTAATAAGATAGTGCACTTTCAGGAGTGGGTTTTGGTTATCTTCACTATTGAGGCCTGAGTACCTGTTCCAAGTTTGGTCAAAACGATAGATGAACTTAACTACCGGTTCACTTGGGCCCTGAGAACAATTGATTACTTGGCTGAAGTCAGAGCGCACGTGAGATGCCTTCTGCACAGCCCTTTTAAAATCATCCAACCACTGCAACATTGTCTTATTCTCCGGCCAATCGCCTTCATTGTCCGGTTCAGGAAGTTCAAACAGCTTACTACAGTAGCGCCACTCAAGCTTGTAAGCACCCTCCAGGAGCTGCTTTGCATCAGTAACTAAACAGTTATAATTCTTGCATACCTGAGAAAACCAGTTCACAAATGTGTCGGGGTCGCGCAGTGGGTCAGGGATCTATCAATCAGATCCATAATCTCTGCAGGTGTCCAGGGCTTGTTTACCTTCATATTTCCAATTCTAAACATTGGAAACTGCTGGACTTTCTCGCCTTTAGTTTTGCTAGGGGCGAGGCGCGCTCTCTAAGTGTGTAACGTGACCCTCTCCCCTGGTTATCTGTTTCCTCCGCGTTATCTGTGTTGTGTCTCGCTCGCGTCTCCCTCTGGCTTGCATGCTTAACTTTGGCCTTTCTCTTCCCCGCTCTTTCTACCGGCTCCTCTACACTATCTGAGCTAGAGGAATCCAGCGGAGGTGGGGGCGGGTAGTTTGCTACAGCTGTTTGACTGGGACCTGGGACAGGGCTATGGACGTTAGTTTTGGGCCGGGCACCGGCTGCTAATTCAACCGGTGTAGCGTGTTGGGGACCCTGGAGAACGGGAGGCATAGACGGAGGCAAGGGGTTAAACGTGGGTGGTCTAATTTGAGTGAATGTCTCCAGTGGTTGAGATGTCGGGGTCGAGGAGCTTGTTGGGGCTAACGCGAAGCTCCTGTCTGCCGCCTGGTCAACAACACTAGTGTCAAGGGTCGCCGAGCTCAGACGGCTTGTCTGCACCCCGGCCTCTGTGTAACTCACTGGTCTCCTTTGTCCCTGTATTTGCATATCACGCATTGCTGCTGTGTATGTTATCAAGTCATCTGTTGTTTGGGCTGCGGCGAGCGCAGACCTTGCTGCTCGGCTGGTTTTAGCAAGCTGAAGTCTGACGTCACTACTCTGAGTAATCAGCCCCACACACCGCAGATGCGAAACAAGCTCCTCATACATGTATGGTTTGCAGCTTGCTTTCGCGATCCACACATATATGGCTGCTGTAACGGCTACACGTGGGGAGAGCACTTTAACTTTTGATTCCCAGACTGAGGAGTCCAGGCCTAATTCAACCATGAGGGGGAGGACCGCTTGTTTTGTAGCATTCGCACCCGCCTCTTGGATCAAGGTCTGAGTCCTCTCGTCAACCCTTGCTTCCAGAACACACTCATCCGCGCTTAAATTATGCAACGCAGCTTCCTTCCAAACACCAAAGCATTCTGCAACGTAACGTCTGTCCGGCATCAGCTCGTTAACATAGCTCTGCACAAAGTCCAACAAGCTAACATTAAATGTGCCTTCATAAGGCCAAATGCGGTGTGTCTCATCGCACAACATAGCAGTGAATGGGAATACAAATTCCCATCCTTTAGTGCGGCCTACAATGCCAGCCGGCATTCTGGGGGAAAATAACTCTTCACATTTAACGTTATTACATTTACTCGGAGTGGTGTCGCTCTCATGGTTTGGGGTGGACACGTTATCATGCCTGTCTGTTTTGCATGAGGCTCCACTGGGATGTTTTGTTGTTTGTTACAGTTAACCTTGGACTGAGAAGCACCCATAGCTGCAGTAAGAAATCACAGTTTTGTGGCAAGAAAACTCTCGCTACTGCATCCAGAAGCACCAAACACTTTATTTTATTTTATTTTAATTAAGAAATCTCCTTTGGAAATGTGCATTGATTGATTCTGAAGTCTACAATTAGAGTCAAGCCGCGCAACAAGCAGAACGTAGGCTGTATACGCCCGCCGGAAGCGCCTCACTTTTTGTGCACAACTCAAACGGCGTCAACGGTGTCACGGCTGAGAAAAAATATCCTAGGCTTTTCTCACCAAACAACCCGTTAACCGCCACAACTACTCGATTCTCTCAACAACGTTCAGACAAACCAGCAGCTGCTTTTTTTAGCCACAAGCCACTATGACCACATTAGACACATTAGATTAGACAATTCTAATCAGGTTCCACACAGCGTGTAGCCACCACAGTCCTATCTCGACCGTGGCTTACTTTCCTCCAACTGTTTCAGCGATAAATTACAAGGCCTTTGTAACTTATTACCAGCTCAATATTCAACACTCAAGTTTAACATCAGCATTAAACAAAAACTCACACAAAGACACAACAAAATTGCACTCGCAATGACCCATGACCAATAACTACAAACCAAGTTTCAAGCTCAGCAGGTTGTTTAGACCTGCTCTAGACAAGGATGCAGCCTCACCGGGCTTCACAAGTTACAACAGCTATATCCGTGTGGGTTTTGTGCATATGAATACCCCAATCGACCAGTAGCCTGAACCCGAGCGGTTCTCCCTACTTTCGACCGGTACAAAACTTCAGACTCAATCAATTACACGCTTTATATAATTGTAAATGTGGCATGAGAGGATTATTATAATGATATAAGCCAATTCATATTTATTAATTTTGATTTTATAACGGACTCTCCAATAAATTCTCCACACACAAGTTTTTAATCTATCAACACTGCATCTGGTAAGGCATTATCACTCCCCATTTTTCCAAAAAGAAAGGGACTTCTGCACTTACCAGATCAGCACTTTGTAGATACCAAGGTACGTGACGCCAGCTGTTAGAGGAGAATCGGAGATGTCCGAGGAAACACGGGTGGAAGGATGGAGACCAGTCTGGATGTCTTACGTAGAAGAAGTTTTATTACCGTAGTACAGGCCCGGAGACATTTGAACAGCCAATACAGTGTTGAGGGCATTGATCATTCAGAAGCCTGGCGATACTTCCACATAAAGAGGGTTAAATAGTGTTGGTGACACGTAGACACTAAGGTCTATGCACTGGCAATGTGCCACGTGGATCTAAGCGCTAACTTTGTGCCACGTATATTAGGCCAGAAGTCGTGTAGAAGGCCAAATGTACTGATTAGCAGTACGATATGTTAAGATGATATGTGTGAGGGCCGAATTAACCCTATAATTCCCCATCAGTAGTCAGTGCACAGAACAGTAGTAGACTATACAGCAGTGTCCACGCCAACTGTAAATCTGATCATCAAATGATCAGCTGCAAAGCTGTATAACATGTTTAAATTGTTGTGTTGAAGGTTCTTCTTTAATTATATTTTGTTTATTTTGTACAAATAGCAATAAATGTGACCTCAAATGTATACACAAACTGCCAACACCTCCCTTTGGGGACACGTGCAGTTCCACACACAACCAATCGGGGGCAATGTTGAGGGATACACAAATTGAGTGGGGGGAACACACACACACACACACACACACACACACACACACACACACAAAATCGAAATAAGTCACTTTTAGGGACCGATGAGATTTTAAGAGGGAAATGCATCTTGAAGCCTGGAGATGCCATTTTCAATGTTTTCAAATTGGGGACCATGATTTTGGTCCCCAATCTACTGCTAGTGTGTATACTGGTTTTAATCCCCAAAATTGTCCTAAACAAACTGTCTCTCACACACACACACACACACACACACACACCTATACTGGTCTGTACTCAATTGTGGGGACACCTGACTAAATCGTCACTTGTGGGAACCACCCTTTCTGTAGGGTCTACAGCATCCAAAAAAATCAGGCAAAGTCCCCTAGAATTTACAAACAGTAATATCACCTCAAAACCCCAATACACACAAAAAAAATTCCACACCTGACTTTTACTATATTTCTGGGGACCTTCCAGGTTTTTAAATACTTGTGAGGCCCACTCATACACAGTCTCAGGTTTTTGAATACTTTTAAGCCCACTCATACACAGTCTCAGGTTTTTGAATACTTTTAAGCCCACTCATACACAGTCTCAGGTTTTTGAATACTTTTAAGCCCACTCATACACAGTCTCAGGTTTTGAATACTTTTAAGCCCACTCATACACAGTCTCAGGTTTTTGAATACTTTTAAGCCCACTCATACACAGTCTCAGGTTTTTGAATACTTTTAACTCATACACAGTCTCAGGTTTGAATACTTTAAGCCCACTCATACACAGTCTCAGGTAAGCCCACTCTACACAGTCTATTTTGAATACTTTTAAGCCCACTCAACACGTCTCAGGTTTGAATACTTTAAGCCCACTCATACACAGTTATGCAAGTTTCAGGTTTTTAAATACTTTTAAGACCAATCATATACAGTTAGGTTTTTAAATACTTTAAAGCCCAACCATACATAGTTTATAGCGTTCATAACTATTCAACACAAATGCCCTGCCTGTATTATTGTGAAAAAATATCTCTTCTTAAAATGCTCTCTCAAAAATGTTACTTAGTCATAGACAAAGAAGGTAATCACTATTCAATTTTGATTTGAATTGAAAGAATCACATCATAACTTTTGAACAGTTGGGGATAATTATATTTGTTTACAAACAAAACATCCCATTGTAACCAAGTAACAACTGATTACAATTGACAGCTGAAAACTTCTATCAAGAAATTGTTGTATACATTATAGAGGTGCTTCAATCATTTATCTTTATTTATAGTTTATTGTATAGTATTTTTATAGTCCGTTATTATTACTAATTAATGTCTGAGTTATATGTCCATATATGGCTATTTTATGGTCATGAACCTTCATTATGCTTTTGTCTTAAGCATAGCAGACTAGCTCTCGCGCCATGGTTGTTTTGATTAGTTACACTACACACCGCTGCTGTCACAAGTAGAGCCGCCAGGTGGGGAGGGATACAGTCGGCAATTAGAGCAGTACATCCAGAGCTGTTGTGTAACCACTAATTACAATAAAAAATACATTTATGGTTTAGAGCAGTGCAATGCTGCGTAATTTTCACCAGAATATAGATTGAAAGAATGTATGTGAAATCCACGTTTGATCAACATATTTTACAAATCTGCTGAACAGGCTATGATCAGTGACTGATCTGATTGGCGTACCTCTATAGAATACTGTGGTTGAGAGTTATTTACCTGTGAAACGCTTCACATTGAACTTATTAAACACTTAAAAGGGCAAACCCAAAGTAGTAATTAGTCCTCAGATGACTTTTGGAACAAAAAAGTCAAGTGAAAGACCCCAAAAAATGTCACCAAACTGAGGATCCAATTGGCTGCACATCAAGACACTGGACGATCCTAGTCCCAAATGAAGTCTTTCCTTCCTTTTGAAATAACGTAATCAAAGTAACAAGACTACTTGTAGAAGGACTTTTCTATTATCAGTAGTTGGATAACATTAATGGAGTAGTCCCAACAACGCTGCTTTTAACACATTGAAAAAAAGGTGGGAAGAAGAGATGTATGCTATACAGGCCCAATCAAAAGTTTAACTCTAATTAAAAGATGGCAACATTTTGCATGGTTGAATCTGATCAAGATACCAATCAGAACTTCCACAAGAAGAAATTTGAGTGACACAAACAAAACAAAATTGAGAATAACTCTTATTGAAAACAACAAATGAAGTAACAATTAAATTAAGACCGTTTTGCAGCTGCTAAAAAGTTTAGGACCACATGCCTTTAAAAGACCAAATCTGTGCAAATGTTCATTCCAAGTCATTTTCAGTCAGGTACTCACACTCATGACGTCCTGACAGCAATGTTTAAACGTGGTCAGGTTGTGCTGCATAAGCACAGTCTCTTGCTGCGTGCCATCACTGCTGAGGTGGGAAACGGCAAGAAAGGATCTTTTAAGGAATTCTATGACTGAGGGTTATGGAACAAAAAAAGTCAAGTGGAAATTAAAGGTTTACTCTTTTTTGTCTCACTCCCATTTCTTGTTGTTGCATATTGAAGTTCTACTTGGAACCTTGTTAAGTTCTAACCATGCAAAATGTGATTTTCTTGTTTTCTACCATTTTGCAAAAGGTCTTAAACTTTTGATCGGGACTGTATAAGGCGAGACACTGCAGTAAAAAAAGGTAATCAACTTAAATGTAGAGATATCAATTTCAAACGTATGCTGTAGATTACGGACATGAGAAAAAATGCATTACAAGTTTAAGGAATTTAAGCATAAAAATCACAAAAATTTCTTATATTTCCAGCAACAAAATCTAAATTTATTGAGCCAAGTTTCAATGGGCTGCACACTGTCCCACATGATTTCCAGCTGGAAAAAAACGACACTGTCCTTCTCCCCCGTCTTTTACTTACACGATTAGCAGGGTCCCACACAAATCAAGAGATGGGTCAAGATTTTGTAAAGGACAGCGAGTTACTGATGGTCACTGCAACTTGTTACAAGCTTGTTGGATGTGAATCTTGCCCCGGTCGTAAGGGAGAAGCTTTTATCTCACGATCTTAAGGCTAGTGTTCAATAATGACAGTATAATGTGTAAACAACTCAATAAAATTTAAAACTAACTACTTGATCCCGTTTTGCGCAGACTCGTTCAAAACTTTGCACTAGTTTTAATTGAATTTTAAATTATTTTGTGTTAGTGGTTAGCCTTAAGACAAAATCACCCACTGTTATGAACCTGGAGGTTTCCTCCAGTGAAGTCGTTCCATCTTACATCATTTTTTAACCTGCTCCAGTCACATTCTAACTTTTATGCGCTGTCCTTTACAAATCTTGAGCCATCTCTTCATTTGTGTGAGACTCTGCAAATCGTAAATGTAAAAGATAGGAAACCGTCGCTAATTTGAAATAACATGGGGGCACTGTGCACATAGCCCAAAGCATCTCAGAAAAACCTTGCCTTAATGTTTCTTTTTAAGGGCTCTGATTCGATTTTTCACATAAAATTTTATGGCAGCGCAATCTCTATATTGTAGTGCTTCGTTTTCAAGTTATAGACAATTCTCGCAGTCTTGTTCCTTGGAACAGTAGGGAGGTTATGAAGGAAGTCAGATGCCTCTCAACTGCTTGTACTTCCTCTTCTTCCCACTTTCTTTTGATGACTGATTGACAAACTGAAGGATGAACTGAGGAACAAAATGACAGAATTAGACACAAACTTACAGAAATTAACTTAAATATACCATGACAAATCAGGGAAAATAGATAAAGCTGTGTTTAGCCCATTACGTGCTGTCCCCCTGATCGGGGTGAGGGTCACGGGTATGGACAGCAAATGTGATGTAGCTAATTATAGCTGTAGCAAAGAAATTAACTACAGCTTGTGAAACAAATTGTAAAACGGAAATATATACAAACATTACATTACTAAAACTGTATCTACCAACATAAAATATATTGGGTAGGCAAAGTAACTTGCCTCGACTCATCCTACACACACTTTTAGAAACTAGAAGATCTTGGCTTACAAATTAAAAAAAAAGTATCACACTGGCATAAAGACTACAAGGGCAAAGAAAAGGAAAGATAGAAAATGCACTATTTGCGTTTCATGTAGTCGACCACGGACCCCACAAACATTGTAGTTCACACTAGAGTGTATACCAAAGAAATTAATTCACAGGAACGTTTGCATTCTCCATAAAAAACAGTGGCCCTGATGTTTGCTATGAAGATCTTTAGTGAAACAAGAATTTGCTTTACACTGATACATGCATACAGTTTATACCAGGCCCTGCGGTCCCCACAAGAACAGTGGCCTTGTGCACTCGAGTTCATACCAGTGATTACTGTTCAGAGTAAATGCTGTGGTTCCCACAAGTACAGTGGTCCTGACGTGTGTTAACTGGACCTTGATAGTGGGGTAAAACCTGTCGTTTGTGTGCAGTAGAGTTCATACCAATGACTAATGTTTAGAGTAAATGCTGTGGTCCCCACAAGTACAGTGGTCCTGACGTGTGTTAACTGGACCTCGATAGTGGGGTAAACCTGTCGTTTGTGTGCACTAGAGTTCATACCAATGACTAATGTTCAGAGTAAATGCTGTGGTCCCCACAAGAACAGTAGTAGTAATAAATAGGTCCTTTTTTCCGCCATTTTGTTTTTTTAATTAGCATATGCAAATATGCTAATTAAACCCCGCCCCCCGCCCCGCCTCCCTCCCCGCCCTTGCCCTGTCGTTACTGCTCTACGCCACCAGAGGGAGCCATTCACCCCCCTCCCTCGCCTAGCCCTACACGTACTAGTCACGACATGCACAGACATGTCTGTAACATGTCATGGCATGTATAGGCGAATTTGACGCTATAGAAGTGTCCGGACATGTTTAAGCTCTGCCTAGGGGCGTGTTTTCAGGGCTGTATAAATACCGGTGCTCTTTTTCTCATTTCATCATCTTCTGATCCTCGCGAAACATCCTGTAACTGCCAACGGACTGGACCACTATGGACGGACACACCGATCTTACCCCAACGTCGGTACGTCAGCCTGTACTACGCAAGACGTGGTGGAAGGACGTCGGCGTCCTAAACCAGGACGTTTTCCGATCTCAAACCAGTGTAGCTGCGAGAAAACCTTTAGCCGTGCCAGAGGGTATGTTGTTGGATAGCTTATTCTGATGGAAAAATCACGTTACAAAGTGGCGCTTGTCACGATGCGTGTCGTAGGATTGAAAGGGTGCACTCTATGTCTCTCATGGACTGGAAATGGTTAATGACTTGTGTTTATGAGATTGATTTGATGGGTTTCGGCAGGGATCCTTATGTCTGTCAATGGGGTAGTGTAACCAGGCCCGAAATGTATCATGTAGTGTCATACGGCGGTGTCGGAAAGACACAGGGGGTTATTCGTGTATCTGTCTGTCCGGATAGAGACATGTTGTTAAAAGAAAAAGTACCCAAGATCAACATATTTTGTCCTTCTCTCCTTGACGATAAGTCTAAACCGTTTTTTGAAACCCTTTTTGTATACAACAGCAAGACTGGAGATACATGCGCAGAATGTTTAGACAAGTTGACAGGACAGTCGAGCGAGACAGAATCAAAGATCATTTGGAGGTTGTTAGGAAACGCCTTGTTTTTGACAATTCGCCGTCTAATCGGTAGACTGTTTTCATGCGTTATGCGAAAAAGACAAAGTCCTGCATGAAAAACAGACGGTGGGTATTTTATGAGGATATACATTTTGCTTTTATTCTCATGTTCTCATATGTGTTTTTGTTTTTGTCATAGCCGTCTCGGGTTCTATTCCTGAGGAAACATGGGCATTACAGACTTTGACTCAAGACCAGATGGCCAACCTCGTTTTGTTTCAAGACCCGATACCTCCTACGGTGTATCCTGACTTAGAACACGACTGCTGTGGTCCGGAGTGGATCGTGAAAGAGGCTGGAAAAGCGATCGAAGGACGTCTCGAGAATGATGACGGAGGGCGAGGCAATCAGACCTGCCCGGGAGGGTTGTCTGAGAAGTTTGTACATTTTGTCAAGATCGCCGTTGTTCACATCGTCAACCATGCCTTACATGATGTCTGGAAAGAGGAGTGTAACGGATGTCAGGTGGATCACCCCAGCCAACGGCAGCACACCTGTCTCTACCCCTTTCCAGAATCTTATTATCAGGACCGTTTTGATAAGTTAATGGTCAAGCTATGGAACGGAAGACTTTCATCTTCGATTATACGTTTTCTGAACACATGTGGTGTCTATGGTACATCAGGAAGGGTGCAAGGGGCTGCTGAGACAGTCTTATATGAACTGAAATGTGTGGAAAACATACACAACACGTTTAATGAAACGTATGAAAAAGTCAACGGTGACTGGTATAAATCCAGCGTGCTACAAACGGCTTTAGAAGCATGGAGAGGCCGTCGTTAAAACTGGTTTAAACTGTCTTTTTTTTTACACTGTATACAAGTTTAAACTATCATGTTTTTTTACACTGTATATAAGTTTTAACTGTCTCTTTTTTTTACACTGTATACAAGTTTTTACACTGTATATAAGTTTTAACTGTCTTTTTTTTTACACTGTATATAAGTTTTTACTGTCTTTTTTACACTGTATACAAGTTTTTTACACTGTATATAAGTTTTTACTGTCTTTTTTTTACACTGTATACAAGTTTAAACTATCATGTTTTTTACACTGTATATAAGTTTTTACTGTCTTTTTACACTGTATACAAGTTTTTTACACTGTATATAAGTTTTTACTGTCTTTTTTTTACACTGTATACAAGTTTAAACTATCATGTTTTTTTACACTGTATATAAGTTTTAACTGTCTTTTTTTTTACACTTGATATAAGTTTTAACTATCATGTTTTTTACACTGTATATAAGTTTTAACTGTCTTTTTTTACACTTGATATAAGTTGAGACCGTTTCTTTCCGAATAAAAAGAGACTGTATATGAATGCATTGACTCATTCGTGTTTTGTTGTCATTATGGATAAGACATTACAAAAGCTATACCATGACCCGACACACCCTGGGGGTCTAAGTGGCATCATTAATCTTCAAAAAGCAGCAAAGGAGGCTACCGGTACACAGCCTTCGATAGAGTCAGTCACAACGTTTCTACAAGGGGATGATGTCTACACTTTGCACGCGCGAGCGCTCAAACGGTTTCCTAGGAATAGAGTGCTAGTCGGCGGTATAAACAAGCAGTTTCAAGCAGACCTAGTTGACATGTCAGAATATAGGGCAGACAATGACGATGTGCGATTCTTGTTAACATGTATAGATATATTCTCTAAATACGCATGGGTGAGATGTCTGAAAAACAAAACAGGACCTACTGTTTCAAATGCATTTAAAGACATTTTGAGTCAAGGACGCATCCCTGATAAACTTCAGACAGACCAAGGCACTGAGTTTTATAATAAACATTTCAAACAGCTAATGACAGAGCATGGGATTATACACTTTTCAACAGCCAACGAAACCAAAGCAAGCGTTGTAGAACGTTTTAATAGAACGCTGAAGACACGTATGTGGCGTTATTTAACGTCTGTGAACTCCCGTAGATATATAGACGTTATTAATGATCTCGTTAGCGCATATAACAATGCACATCACAGATCTATTAAAACTACGCCTGTCTCTGTAAATAAAGATAACGAGAGACAAGTTTTTCAGGCATTGTATAAGTCAAAGTCAAAGAAACCACTTGTTTTTAAATTTGACGTTGGCGAAAAGGTGAGGATTTCGAAACACAGAGGAATTTTCAGAAAAGGATACCTACAACCTTTACGGACGAATTCTTCACAATTACACAGTGCATAGGACGAGACCCTCCCGTTTATAAGCTAACAGACCTTGCAGGGGAAATAGTAAAAGGAACATTTTATGAACCTGAGCTGCAAAGAGTGCTTGTAGACAAAAACAAAACTTTTAAGATTGAAAAAATCCTGGATCGAAGAGATCTGGGCAAAAAAGCAAAGTCTTTGTAAAGTGGTTAGGCTGGCCTGACAAATTTAACGCGTGGATTTCTGCAAAAACGTTGTTGATCTACAGCCTAAGAAAAGATGAACGACACAAATGGATTTTATGTGACTGTAGCAAGTAACGCTTCCATGCATGTTTATCCTAACAATAAGATATGTAATTTTAGAACTAAGTTGGCAAAACCCCTGCTGTTGAATTCTGCATATGAGGTGGGTCTCATAGAAGTTCAGTATCCTCGTAATTGGTTGAGTTTTACTGACAAGGATTCAAACATAGCGATATTCGGATCCGATGCCAAGAAAAAGAAATATGTCATTCGACCGACATTGGGATTTTACAACGATATTCACAAACTAGTTAAAGAAATTAACTCTCAACTAGCAAACGTCAAGGACTTATCGTCGATAAAGCTGATGTACAATGACATAACTAGCAAAATATATGTTCTAAGGGCTGACGGTCTAAATTTCATTTTTAGAGGGCGTCTCGCTGAAATATTAGGATTTGAACCAGACGCTACTTTTAGGGTTGAAGAAACTCCAACAAAAGCACCGCATCCGGCAGATATATTTGGCGGAAGTTACAACATGTTTATTTACAGCGATATTGTAGATTATCAACTGGTGGGTGATAGCCGGGCACAGCTACTGCGCTGTATAAATATATGTAACGACACACGCAGCATCCCCACTCTAACATACGACAAGCCTCACTACGCACCTATTTGTAAGACGACGCTCGACGACATAGAAATATCTCTTAAGAACGATCAGAACGAACTCATACCATTTCTTTACGGAAAGGTGATTTTAAAGTTGCACTTTAAACCCATAAAGAATTATTTCTAAAAAAAAAAATATGCACACCCCGTACGTACGTGACGATGCTGCGTATACAGCATATTACATGAACCAAGCTGGCGGTGATCTAAATGGTTTCATCGGTGCTAGAACACAATACGGTTCAGGGATAGCCGGAATTTTTAGATCCCTGTACAGAATGGCTATACCGCTTTTAAAAAGAGGCGTGAATATAGCAAAACCCCATCTGAAAACAGCCGTTAAAAACATAGCCGGAGAAGTAATGTCGAACATCACAAGATCAGCTTTTACAAATAAACAGGATGGCGACGGTTTGGCATTTACGACAAAGAGAGGACGGAAAAGACCCCCGGAACCAGGTCTGTGCCGCGTGATCGGACGTCTAAAAAACCCAAAACTAAAAGACGCAAGACCTCGACAAAGAATTCATTTGGCAGAGGAAGCAGAACCAAGAGCACGCGTTCAGGAGCTTTCTCTGTAGACATATTTAAATAATGTCGTTATTGCATAACCAATCGGCCGAATGTGTCAAGACGGAATTGGATTTATTCTCGTTACCGTTCACGCAGACATCCGTGGAAAAGTCTACATTCATTGAAATACCTCCTGTTTCAGCGCTAACAGATTCTGGACCCATAGAATTTTTCTTGACAGGATCCGGCGAAAATTATTTGGACCTCAACGACTCGTATCTATACCTCCGTGTAAAATAGTTAATGGAGACGGGACGACACCTGTTCTAGGCACTGACGTGGGTCTTGTCAACTATCCGACATGTGCTTTGTTCTCACAGATTGACATAATGCTGGGAGATAGACTGATCACTCAATCCTCGAACACATACGCATATAGAGGAATTATTGAATGTTTGTTAAATTATTCCGAAGCTACGCTAAACACTCAATTCAGCACAGCTTTATTTTACAAGGACACGGCTGGAAAAATGAATGCAACGTCTGTGACGGGTGATAATCAGGGTTTAAAACGAGAGAGGAACATATACCGATGGCGGCAGGATTGTAGAATTAATTGGGCCTATTCATGCTGATTTATTCTTTCAGGAAAAAGCTTATGCTAAACGGAGTGGATATGTCCACTGAAATTTATTAGATGCAAAAAATGAGTATTTGCCTAATGTCGCCTGTTAACAATGCTGCTTTTCTTGTGTAAAAATCATATCGGCCAAGCTTGTTCATTTAAAAAGGTTCTGTAGCCCCTACTATACGTTTAGCGCACGGCCAGAGCGCTTTCAAACAACAAACGCTAAATTTCAGTTGATCGTGTTGCATAGAAAACATTCTCTATCCCTGCAGAACTAGAGTCTCAACCAGGACAATTTATACCTGGGGCAAATTCCGAATGTCTAGTTTGTAGCATTTGTTGACAACGATGCATAACAGGTATTTCTATGTTCGCAACCCTTTTAATTTTGAAATGTAGACACCGAGTTTATGACTTTGCATGCACGACGACACCCTTATCCTGGGAAGCCTTTCCAGCCTCTTTGTTTCAAGAGGACAATATGTGCGTGAATATATGCAATTAGTTCAGACAACAGGCCGTCATCTAAAGAACAGACCTTATGGCAATAACGCGTGGCGAGTATGGAGAAGGATATACGCTGTTTTGTTTCAATCTGGAGCCCGACGAAGGCATGGTGGAAATGTGTCTCTAATTAAGACTGGCAATGTAGCAGCTTGAAGTACGGTTTAGAGTGCCTCTTCCGAGAAGCTGTAATCTAATATGTTATGCTGTTTTGACTCAATTATTGAGATTATCGAACAGGAGAAAGTTTCTGTTTGGACTACTACTAATCTTTGACAAATGACACAGTTTGAGTTGACTACGTTATGAAGGAACGTGTTAAAAGAGGAAACAGACTTTTGGAGTACTGGCCGTTGTGAACATGTTGCAGCCAAACGTCTTATATGAAAGTTCCAGCAATGGCTTATTATCAACACACCACGCCGGCAAACAACCTGGAGAGCATTGGTTGGCAGTCCTACATTACAGCCATAGACACGGTTAATTTTTTCGACAGCTTGGTAATGCCCCCAGCTATAAGATTTCCCGTCTAAAATCAGAAACTTCCTTATTAAAAAAATTGTGCCACAATGTCCTCACTCGTCTAAACAAGTTCAGAAGTAATCCTTTCCAATGACATGTGGCCAGCATTGTGTGTTTTTTTTCTTAACATAATATGCAAACAGGCATGTCTTATCGAAAGCTTCATGTGTATGTATTCAGAGAATCTGACGCGTAATGATGCTATGGTATTGTCATTTTGTTAAGAGAATACAACAATACTGTGCAGAGATTCAATTTGGTATGTGTTTCAGTGTTCAGACATAAATAAATACCAGTGAGAAAAATAAGTTTGTTTCTTGTTTTTATTCAGAAAAACATTAAAGTGTTTTTAAAACATTACACAAATCATATTCAAACAGTTTAAACATGAGAATACACACATATACAACACAATCAAAAAGATGTCCATTTTAATTCCTGATCACTTGGGAGACCTTATAAGGCGTGCTGAACTTGGCGAATAGAATATTTACGCTTAACAAAACTTTGTTTGTCAACACTAGCCCATTTCTTGATTCCCAGCGTTTTCAATATCAAGATATGGCACTACGACAGCCTTGTTTGGTACACAGAATAGAGGAATATTTACATCGGCTTAACGTTTTCAAAAAACATGCTCCAGCCTGTAGGTCTCTCTGTATCTTGATACATTATGAGAATGTTGTCACGCTTTTAATTAGAATCAAAAAATGTGACTGCTCTTGATACTCTGTCCGTGTCATAAGACTTGACCATCTTTATCGCATGGTGAGTTTACCGCGTCACGCTTGAGGTGTTTAATAACGTGTTCAGCGTTTTTTTGACTTCTTTTGGTAAATGTCTCAAAACATCAGACAACACAATGTCTCCTGTATCGATAGCGTGACTTTTTTTTGGGTAAATGTTCAACATCAGACAACACAATATCCGTCTGAGGCCTGCAGCGGTAGTTTTCAGTCGTAACGCGATGTCAAGCTAGTCTGAGTCTCCGGCAATGACAATGTCAAACAGATTTGTCGCGTTCTTTCTTGTTTCGTCAGAGAGAGATAACGCTGCTAAATACTCGATATTTTTTTGCCCTTTTCGTGCATGTTGAATCTCCGATTCTAATACTTCCGACATAGCCCGGTCAAGCTGTCTGCGCAACTCTTTCTGAATAGACGTTTGCGTCTTGTTGTTTTAATCTGTCCAGCGATGTTGGGGAACAGGAACATTTTCTGTGTATATTCGCATATCACCCTCGCGTGAAAAAGCTGCTTATGAACGGCAGTGCCGCTGCCACAGTGGTACAAAACCGCCGTGTTGGTTTAAAACCTTTTTCTTTTTGAAAACTTTAACTTTCTTGTCGGCCACAAGACGAATTACAGACTTTTTCTTATTTTAATTTTTTGTACTGTTTTGTTGTTAAAGGCACATTGCCCGTTTAAAATATTCAGGGCTAGCTCACAGAGAGCATAATAAAGTCCGGCACCTGCTTTGCTAACATAAACTTTTCCGGCACGCTCGGCTTCGATTTATATAGCAGCTCCATTAAGACAAATTCCTTTGTATACGTGAAACATTTTTTCAAACTTTTAATTTTGGGCAGATAAAACACCGGAAGCAGTCCGAGAGAATGTTTGATCTGAGTCTTAAATGGTCTGGTGTTTTAGATTTATAAATCAATGAGAAGGTAATCCAAAGGCGACGCCATGCGTCATTTAAAAGCTTCTAAAAAATATTTTGAATTACGGAAACCATTTTGTCTCCCAACAAGAATATTTGATATTATCACGGGGGTTATTAAACAGTACTAAATAGTTTGTGTTTAGAACTAAATTGTTACGACTTGCTTTGCGCTTGGACAAACAAATTTTGCAACAGATAAATACAGCTCAAGTTGCGATGATGACAATATTTGTTGGAAAAGGTTCTGGACTTCTGTATTTTGTGAAGCCACTGATTCATCAGGTCGTCGATCACAATTAGATTGTTTTGTTTGTGGGGAGCAGCCGTATCGTCGCAGAGAGATTCGGTATCCCGTTTAATAAAATTTAATTTGGCAAATCTTTAAAAAGCTCGTCATATATCGGTTGCCAACAAGAATAGATATAACAATGGTTTTCGATTTTGTGCAAATAATCTTTGAAGCGTTTTCAATAAGATTTTGACAAATAGTTTTACACAGTTTGACGGCACTGACAACGCAACTGAAAGGATGTTGAAGGCGGACATCTATTTCAGTCTTAGTATCCATACGGGAAGGCGTGGAATAGTCCTGGGAGCACCGTCGTTTATTGTATACAACTGCTGACTTTTTTTGTGACTGATTTGTTCGTAGGCGGAGCCGCTTTTTTATCTCGAGTAATTGTCAGCTCACAACAGTCAGAACCGCGCGTCTGTGTTCCTGTCTTTTCACAAAAAGCTTGGTATCAAGCCCCTTTAAAGAGTCGCGAGTGACCGTTTTAGAAGCATCACGGTTAACGCGAACTCCTTTAGCATTTATGTGTGTTTTGTCTCTGCACTGTGCGATATGCATAACATTTAGGTCCGCCGGACACAAACTCCACTATGTGGGTCTCCGTGTTCAGCTCGTCAGTCAGATTACCTAGGTAAGGGCCAGTGGGAGGGACCCCACTCATTTTTCCAAAGCGGTGAAAATAACCGAATCAGTGTCAAATACAAAACACGTCGCTGAGCACCGGTCCAATAAAATCATATAGCGTTAGACGAGCATATGCAGTTTGTCATTGGCCTCCGATAAAGACAATTAACGTCTTTCAACGTTAGACCCCAGACCGTTCTTGTGACGCCAATTGGACGAGAGCTATATCGTCAGAAATGAAGAAGAACTGTCTCACGTCAACTGGGTCAGAAATACATCAGTCTATGGAAATTTATCGGGGTCTGATATTATTTCTGTAGAAGCACATCAAGCCTTTGCAGCGAACGCCCCCAAAGCGAGTTAACTTATTTTTAAGAAGCAGTTTCTAATGGTTATTCAGTTTGATTTTGTCAGGATAACTAACCGAATTCCTTCCTTTTCGAAGTAGTCCTCTACCGTACTTGTGTTTGGGTCCTCGCTAGTGACAACGTGAGACGGGTAGCCGCTGGCTTCCTGTTTGCTTTCAGAAACGTTTTAACGTAATGCTTTAAAAAGACGATCGTTTTTTTTCTTTGAAATGCCATATTCGTGTATTTTCACGATAGCATAACCTTTTCGACGGCTTTTCATAAGTTTCGACAGAAAACCGTGCCCACGAAGCTGTCTTCTCAGATTAGAGTGCAAACACTCAGACGGTTCTGAGTTTCAGCACAGGTCCTGCATAGAGGGAACATAGCTTCCCGTGACAGCGAAAA